>AWOL01S0047912.1:126524-203637 GCA_000715115.1 Nicotiana otophora
GCTTGAACCCCATTTCATGTTTTCATCAAAACTCTGCTAATATTTGTTAGATTCCGTAAGCACAGTAGTAAAAACTAGAAGACACGTAGGTGTGTGATGTTCACAAATTAGAAAGTCAAAATCAGACAAATAACATGTTTGACAACAAAAATACTATCGCGCAGCAACGATAAGCAGATTAGTGCATAGAATGGTTGAACATTGCAGCTGTTTCAAGTTTCACAGTAAGAAGCATTAATATGCCTTTCTACTGAGTTGAAAATGCCAATTCTACCAAAGCTAGTGTTATTAAAGTTACAGAGCCAAAATTCCAAGTTATCTGGTATGCTAAAGATGTTCAAAAAAGCAACTATGATACTGCTATCTAACAGGAACGTCAGGTGTAAATAATCAATTATCAGCCATTATAGAGAGGTGAAATCCAGTGGCAACGAGTAACCCCGCCTATTAACACTTTCACCAGTTCAAGCATAGGTCCTTAGTTAACGGACACACTCCTTGTACTTAAAAGGCCTTATATAGCATGTAGACATAATCATTACTCTTTAGAGGTCAAGCTACCATTTCCGAAAGACACAAATCTGTTACTTTATCTAAATTGTCCAGCTAGATTCCCTTCAAAAGTTTAACAAAATACTCCGTCGCAAAACCTCAGGGCATCTTATTTATCCTTCCTGACCTACTTATAACTTAGAATTCAAGAGCAGAAAACTTTTTCTGACCCAAAAACATATCACAATAAATTTCACCTGAAGCAACATCATAGGACTGCTGGAAAGTAACCAATGCAAGTGGAAATGTACTTCTGTCCTGAAGGAAAGAAGAATGGAATAAAGGGCAGTGGATCTACGGAATTGAATGAGTTCGAAGATATACTATAAGGTCAATGTAGTGTTAAGAATCTGATCCTCTCTATAATGCTAATTAAACTGAAGACTATATCTAAAATACATTTCGATTACACATTTGGTAAAGGTGCCCAAGATTGAACTCCTTAAGTCATTTCTCCCATTAACAAAAGAGCACATCATTGCATTCTATATTTTTTCCCTGAAAGACCAAACATCTAATTTAATTCATCAAATTGAAAACCTAATACTGTATACATTGAGACAATTCTCCTTCCTTTCTTGTTATTACCTGTTTCTTATGATTTTAGTAGGCGTATAAAATGTTTAAGTGCAGCCAGGTAACACTGAGAAGTCTAAAAGAATCAGTTCATATACAGCCAAAAAAAAAAAGGAATCCCTAGGAAGTGATCGTGGCAATCTATTTAGAACCTGACCTGTCAAGGAAAATGGAGAACTTAAAGGGAACCCAACATACAAGGCAAGAAGAAGAAAGAAAAGAAGTACCTGTACCATTTTCTTTTCTAAAGATTAAGAATGTCACTTTCTATTATCTACTACTTCTCAGCATCAAAACAAGGATATAAGTTGCTCTGACTACTGGTACATTTTCTTTTCTAATCAGAAGGAAACATCTTGACAAAGATGAACACTTGTTTTGCTAAGAATAGAGTCACCCATGCTTAGTTTCCCTAGAGTACGGAAAACTTGCACTAGATCCTGACTCCTCTCAAATATGCAGAGAGCTTTCCCTCATCGAAAAGCTGGCCTGGGCACTTCTAGATATGAAGATCTAGCCTACTTCCTATCCGTTTCTCTTTCATCTCTTCTATTCAATGATAGTATAGATCCTTATCAACCAAGAACCTAGACAGTGAGAACACTTTAGGCTAATCAAGTCAAGGATCAAAATCAATTCTGCAACTCTCCCTCCTTCCTGGTAAGAGTCTTTCCGCACATATTTAGTGTTATTCCAGAAAACAAAAATTGCAGTTAAAAGGAGTACATAACCAAGAAGCTTATGTGAAATGTGAGATACAAGCATGCAGAATGATCCATCCAATTGGCAACAGCATAAGTACACAAAACAGAAGTATAGACATGGTTGTTTAGAAAGCTAGATTTTTTTCCCCAGTATTACATCTCACAGTTCCGCAGCACTCAGGATTTTGACAATTCAATCCATGCAACTCATTAGAAAAAGCAATCTTCCTCCCCATGTCAAATCATGCAAGCAGAGTTGTACCAATTCAATACGGCGCAATTATGCAACTTAATATGAACATTATCTCATCAACAGAGTCATATATACACAATCAATGTATATCAAGCTGAAAGCATTTATTATAACTGATTATCTATGAAGTAGCCCAAGGAAAGCCTTTATGTTATTTGCATTAACAAATCACAGGAACGATGCATGTCAAATAGAACAACATCCATAAATTAAAGATATGAAGCCCTAAATGTTGAGCTAAGTACTCAAAATGAAAGAATGTCACATTTCTATATTTAGTACTTTTGGTATGTTATATACACCTTTAGTTAAGGACTCAAGATAAAAAGAATTTCTAACCTTTCTTAAAGTTCGTGTCTAGTCAATCTAAGACACAACATGAAATGGAGGGAGTAGTAAATACAGTAACATCAAATCACTCAGGCTAAAACTTGCATAATAAGCCAGCATGATAATCATAAGCTACTTTTTGAGACAGGACAGCTTTTTATCCAAACGATGACCGAAAAGAAGCCTCTTACCTGAAAGGGAATACCTTGATCAAAGATATTTAAGTGCAACTAGAATCATAAAAGACAAATCAAGCACTCATGGTAAGTGGAAGTAGCCTCTCATACCCAAGTATAGCATAAGAATCTGACATCTAATATGGATTAACTGTTATGAAACAAAAGCTAATGAATATGATCACAGTATGTACAGTCTTTGATTGAGTTGTGGTCTAGAAAAGGAATATTCTTGCAGACATAATTCATTTTAACTCCCATGAACGAGACAGTATAATGAAGAGTTATCCATGTAGACACCAAACAGGAAAGAAAATCTCCAACGAGCTAGATTCCTCTTACGTTATTGAAATATATAAACAGAAAGAAGTTGTTATTTAGGATACAACATTCACATGCGTAAATTGAACTGTAAAACAGACAAATTAGGGAAATATAGTATGATAACCATTGAGAATACAGCAAAATGCATTGATATCAAAGTTGTTGAAGGCACATATTGAAATAGTCACCAATGAAATACAGTTGCCTTTAAGAAAACTAAACTTGCCTAGAAAAGAGTATCTGCAAGTACCTATCTCCGCTGCAAAGATAGAATGTACATGTTTTCAACAAAGAACACCATCTAATGCCTTAAAAAAAAGGCCATATCAGGAACCTACTTATTCACTGCTGTACTAATAACTCCCTACCTAAAAGAAACTCCTGCGGTTTTAACAGTAACCCGTGACACAGTCCATATCTTGAGCAAATCTTCTGATCGACCCTTCACCACCCTTTTCCATGCAACTTTGATTTGTACACTTCACATCCTTAGACCTGAATAGTGTTCTCTTTTTCTTCCCTCTTAAGAGGTGAAACGGGTAATGTTCCTTCATCCTCACCATACCCTTTATTCCCAACCAACATCCTAACCTCCTTTTCACAACTACCCTTTTGTAAACTCTCGAAACCCTTATCAGAATTCAATACATCCCAGAAAAAATCTGTCATCACACTCTCGTAATTCGGCATCTTGGCATAACCAGGGAAATAGTTAATGTCAATAATAAGATACCTATTACCAACTCTATTATCCCTAATCAAATCAAAGTTAAAAAGATGCAATTTCGTAGCTCGTCTAAGCCCTCTAGCTATATCTGTCAAAAAACTCAATGGGGGCAATTCAGCATCATCCAAATTCATCAACTTATAGAACTTATCATCATTTTTCTCACAAGTATTCAAATTTGAAACCTGCGAAAATGACAAGTAACTCTCCAATTTTCCTAAATTCTCCTCGGTCACGTCAGGCAACGACTTCCTCTTCACACATTTCACGTAGTCCCCAACCACATACACCTTAAAAATAACCGCCCCATGATTCACAAACTCCTGTAACACTATCGGCGGTTTCAATTTACTTAACCCGTCTTTATTAAACACTAATAACATCTTATGTGATTTCGCACTACCATCAGCCACTAACGGTTTCGCAATCATAGGAAATTTCAATCCCTCACTTTCCAAATAACTTGCCGACACGATTTTCGCGTCGTAAACTACAGTCTGTTTAGGAATTCCAAAAGACGCCGTTTCGCACTTAATTTCCAGCTCGGTCGCTACCTGAAGCATTGAGATTCTGTTATGTAACCGCTCGATTGACTCGGGCGAGTCAATAATAAGCGCCTGAGGATTTTGTAAAGAGAACTCTTTCAATTGCAGTCTCCAATCCTCGCCGTATAACTTGTGAAGCACGCAATCGAATGGTCCTTGTTCGATTAAAGGCTTATCCATATCGATTCGAACTAGATCGATTCCTCGTTCGCTCGCGAGGTTCACGAGCGTTGCTTGTATGAAACTCGCTTGTTTCTTCGGTGCTAAAGCGTAACCAACTCCGAATCTCCGCTCCGCCATTGGTACACACAAAAACTCAAAACTTACAATGCTTCAATCAACACTAATCACATTACAGAAAATTTCGAGAATTTGGATGTGATTTGATGAAAATAGCAAAAAAACTAGGGTTTTGAATTAGGAAATTTTTTAGATTTCGATATGATCGATAGATATGCATTCATTTGGGTATGTGTCAGTGTTTTGTGGAGTGAGGAAATGGTGAGAGAGAGGGGAAGAGAGGACAAATGGAGGAGAAGTGGGAATATATATAGAGGTGAAAGCGAGGGGGGTGATTAGGGTTTTGATAAAGTGACGGGGGTGGGTTGACGTGGCATATTCTAAGGGACTATGTTAATGGCCGTTTTGTTTAGGAAATATCTTAATTTTACCGTTAATAAATTAATTTGTATTTACTCTTTAGATAGACTATAATTTCATATCGAGCCATTGAAGTAGCATGTCCTGTTATAATCATTTTATAAGGGGTAATTTCGAAAAAATGGTAAGATATGAATAAGACTCCCCGCATATTACTTTATTACCGAGAAACCTACATAAGTAAGAATAGGAACAAGTTAGATTGCTCTTGTACGTCCAGAGAAAAAATTATATTTGAAATAGATAGTGCATAATGCAATTCACATGACAAAATAATTCGGGAAAGATGTTCAGATTTTCCCTTCTACTTTTGACTATACAGGTTTAAAATTATCTCATATTATAACTTGATTAAGGTCCATATTCGAGCTATGTAAGGGTCAAAGAACAAATATAAAATGATTTGCCGATGGCAAATGTATGAATATTTCATTATACAATAGAGAGAAAAATAAGATATTTTGACGCTTTTGCAATTTATAAAGTTAGCAAGTAATAATTTTGTTGCGGGTATTTGCTGCTGAATTTTATTATTTGAATTTTAAGTTAGAACTTGGTAAATTTTTATTTTAAATAAAATACATATTTTCATTTACAAACTTTATAACAACGAAGTTAATGTGCGAGAACAACTTCCACAATTTTTTTTCTCAATTTCAATTGTATATACATGTTCTATTAACGTTAACTCAAGTATTGTCCAGACCATCTATGTAAATTATGCTCGTATTAAAGACGATTAAGTGATCTTGGTGATTAAAGACATAGTCCTATGGACTATGAACAAAAATCATGTCAAAAGTCAACTTGATTCACGAACAAATTCTGTAGTTAAATAGAATTATCCATCGCTAATCCTATTTAGCGATGGATTAGCGATAAATTATCAAACTGGCGACGAAATTTTGCTGACTAGGTCTTATAACTTGAGCTTGTGCTTACTTCATCATCTTATAATGATAATGATATAAACAATACTTAATCTATGCCAATAGCATTGTTATTAGTACCTCAACAACCTATTGGATAATTATAATAATTATGTATTTTCAAAATGTTGGATTCTTAAAGGAAAAATGGAACATGATGAATAATTGGGTAATTAATCAATGTGACGATGGTGACATATTTGGACTAGAAGGGAAGTTGGAAGATTGGATTAGCATATGAGTATAGTTGCATCTTGCATGGGTCAAAAGTGAATATAAACAGGGAATATGTTTTAGTGGAAAAGGGAATATGAATAATATGTGGAAATTGGCAAAGATTAGGTCAATTTGGTTTATTGATCTTTGCCTATTTTAGTGCTTCTTTGATGATAGAGACTTGTGACACTTAGCTTTTGAAACCATGTGGATTAGCATGACATAATAAATTGGAACATATCTCACACCCATTTATTTATATTTGTTATGAAATAAAAGCAATTTAGTAAAATATAAATTGTGTGTATTTTTCTATCTATTACAAGGCCTTTATATAGGCATGAAAAGTGAAGAAAATATGTCATTAAATATGTCATTAAGCACTTAAGATGAAGATCATGGAGGAAGATAATGAAGGAATAGTAGACATCCAACATAATTTAATTTTCTTATAACACTCCCCCTTGGATGTTCATAGATAATGTGCCTTGTTAAAACCTTATTAGGAAAAAACCCTATGGGAAAATAAATTCGAGTGAAGGAAAAAGAGTACACATGTTTAGAAATACGTCTTTTGGTTGCCTCGTTAAAAACTTTGCTAGGAAAACCTTGTGGGACAAAATCTTGTAAGAGAAAAAGAGTACAACATGCATTAACTCCCCTTGATGAGAGCATCAATTCACATCCCTGAGCCTTCGCATCCCAATCTTGTACACTAGTTTCTTAAAGGTTGACGGCGGTAGAGATTTGGTGAACAAATAAGCCATATTATTACTTGAACGAATCTGTTGCACATTGATATCGTCATTCTTTTGAAGATCATGTGGAAAAATAACTTTGGTAAAATGTTCTTTGTCCTATCTCATTTTATGAATCCTCCCTTCAATTGGGCTATGCATGCTACATTATCTTCATACAAAATTGTGGGTAGTTTATCATACTTCAAACTACATTTGTCTCTAATAAGATGTATTATAAACCTCAACCATACACATTTTTGACTTGCTTCATGAATAGCAATTATCTCAGCATGATTAGATGAAGTAGCCATGATTGATTGCTTAGTCGATCGCCAAGATATTGCAGTGCCTCCATATGTAAACACATAGCTTGTTTGAGATCGAGCCTTGAGTGGGTTAGATAAATACCCAACATTGGCATAACTAACAAGATCGGGACTGCAATCATTGCCATAAAATAATCTCATATCGGTAGTTCCTTTTAGATACCACAATATGTGTTTGATTCCATTCTACTGTCTCCTTGTAGGAGCAGAGCTATATCTTGCTAAGACATTAACTGAAAAAGTTATGTCATGTCTTGTAGTGTTAGCAAGATACATTAGTGCACCAATTGTACTAAGATATGGTACTTTATGACGAAAAAGCTCTTCATTATTTTCATAAGGTCGGGATGGATCTTTATTTATAACGAGTGATCTCACAACCATCGGGGTACTCAATGGATGTGTTTTATCCATATAGAATCACTTTAAAATCTTTTCAGTGTATGTTGATTGATGGACACAAATTCTATCTTTCATATACTCAATTTGTAGACCAAGACAAAATTTTGTCTTTTCAAGATCTTTCATTTCAAATTCTTTCTTAAACAGTCTACTGCTTTAGGAAGCTCCATAGGAGTTTCAATGATATTTAAATCATCAACATACACGGCGATTATAACAAATTCAGATCCAGATCTTTTTATAAAGACACAAGGACAAATTAAATCATTCTTGTACCCTTCTTTCAACAGGTATTCACTCAAGCGATTATACCACATGTGCCCTGATTGTTTCAATCCGTATAAGGATTTTTGAAGCTTTATTTAATAAATTTCTTGAAAACCTTAATATGCTTCAGAATAATTTAAATCCTTCAATGATTTCCATTATACGCATATCAAGTTTTTATGTATTGCCGGATTAAAATATGAAATGACTACATCCATCACAAGAGAACATGTTTCTATATAATCAATGCCAGGATATTTACAAATCTTCTTGTGACACAAGTCGTCTTTGCGTCTATTGACTTAACTTTTTTTTTCGTACAAGAACACATTTATACCTCCACTGGATTTATACTTTCAAGTGTTGGTACTATCCATCAAACTTCACATTTTTCAGGTAAAGTCAATTTTTATTGCGTATTTTTCATTTGGCCAATCATTTATCTGTCCAAATTTCATGACAGATTTGAGCTCAAGATCCTCGTCAATATTAATAATATTGAGCGTTGTATTATATTAACAATATCGCCGATGATCATTTTATATCGGTTCCATTATTACCCAATAAAGACATAACTTATTGAGACCTCTTTATCTCATTATCTTCAGGTAGAGCCTCTCCCATGAGGTCCTATGAAGTGTTATGTCGTGGTATTGTTCTAGAGCACTTGTCTCCTTATTATGACCATCTTGAATATTTGCTCCTCTCCTTATTCAAGTAGTTTTATCTTTGGAACTGATTAGTCTATTACGCTTTATGCGTGCCATAAAATCTGTCCATCAGGGACGTTATTCCATTTTGAGTATTAGCAGCTGAAATATAACATTTAGCTTTGGGTCAGCAAATGTGTCTGGAAATAATTTGCAAATGAATTATCACTTGAACTTCAAGTTCCTATTTTCTTGTACGAGGATCTATATGTATTCATAATAATTCATTACATGTATCAATTTCTCAGCTGTCCATTTTCTCCCCATAATGTTGGGATCACCAATACATTTTCCAACCTTCTTTGGGAACCCATCTTTGTATATTGTGGTGGCATAATTAAATCATATAGCACATCCGTCGGTCGATGCATATTATTAGCGTATCGTTGGCATTTATCGCACTTTGCTACAAAGCTTTCTGCTTCCTCTTCCATTTTGGCCAATAGTATCCAGCTCTTATTAATGTCTTCACCAACAATCTCCCTCCAGCATGATTGCCATAATGCCCCTCATGTACTTCTCTCATTACGTATTCTGTTTGCGATGGTCCAAGGCATCGTACTAAAGGTCCACCAAACATTTTACGATATATGTTTCCACGAATTAAGCAATATTGAGCAGCCTTCAACCGTAACAATCGGAATTTCTTTTTATCCTCGGAAAAAAGACCATACTACAAAAAGTTCACAAATTTATTTCTCCAATCCCAAGTTAAATTAGTGAAATTTACCTCACTCTTGGTTTGGTCGAGGGCTGAATGAAATAAATATACCACAATAACATTTTCTGTATTTGTTGCATCAACGACATGTGCGAGATTTTCCTATGTGTCTGCTTCTGCATTTTCCTCCCTGGGTATTTGTACAGCTTTCCATGTCTGGAACTGCCTAAGCAATTCTCGTACTTTTTCGAGGTACTGCTACATTCGTATCTCTCTTGCCACGTAAGTCCCCTGCATTTGATTGACTACTAGCTGTGAGTCACTTTTGACCATGATTTGTTCAGTACCAAGCTCTTGTGCGAGTTCCAAGCCTGCAATCATAGTTTCGTACTCTGCCTCATTGTTAGTAATTGGATAACATTTTACCGCCTGTCTTATTAGTTCTCCCGAGGGTCGAATTAAAACAATCCCCAAACATGCTCCTTTAACATTTGAGCAACCGTCAGTAAACAGGGTCAAAGTCCCGGATTAGCTCCGGTCTCTTTTTCTGCTTCAGGAACTAAGCTTGAGCTAAAATCTGCTACAAAATCTGCTAATACCTGAGATTTTATAGCGGTTCTAGGCTGATATATAATATCATATTCACTAAGTTTTATAGCCCATTTAGATAACCTTCCTAATAATTCTTGCTTATGCAATATATTCCTTAGTGGAAAAGTAGTTATAAGAAAAATAGGATGATATTGAAAGTAAGGTCGTAACTTCCTTGATGCCATAATTAAAGCTAAAGCAAGTTTCTCTAGGTGAGGATACCGTGTCTCAACATCTAGTACAGACTTACTAACATAATAAATCGGAGATTGTTTTCCTTTATCTTCACGTACCAATACCGCGATTACCGCTACTTCTGATATAGCAAGATAGATGAGCAATCTTTCTCCATCTTTTAGTTTTGCTAATAGAGGTGGTTTTGATAAATACGCCTTTAAGTTCTTCAGAGCTTGTTGACACTCATGAGTCCATTCAAACTGATTTTGCTTTTTCAATAATGAAAAGAACTTGAAGCATTTTTCCGATGACTTTGATATAAACCTTCCCAGGGTCTCTATTCTACCTGTTAATCTCTGTACCTCTTTTTTGCTCGTAAGTACATCTGGTATTTCTTCACTAGCTTTGATATGTGCGGGATTTAGTTTAATACCCCTGTTAAACAAGAAAACCTAAAAAAATTCCTGAAGCTACACCAAAAGCGCACTTTTCCAGATTCAACTTCATGTTGTACTTGCGTAGAATTTCAAAGGTCTCAGCCAAATATTGAAAATGATCCCCTGCCTATGTTGACTTGACCAACACATCGTCTATGTAGACCTCTATAGTTTTTCCCAGGTGTTCTTGAAATATTTTGGTCACTAATCTTTGATATGTGGCTCCAGTATTTTTCAAACCAAATGGCATGACTTTGTAGCAATAAGTCCCCCTGTCTGTGATAAATGAGATTTTTTCCTCATCTAAAGGGTCTATTTTTATTTGATTATAACCAAAATAAGCATCTAAAAAACTTTTAAAAGGCTCATGACCTGCGGTAGAATTGATCTATGTGTAGTAAAAGAAATAAATCTTTAGGATAAGCCTTATTTAAATCAGTATAATCTATACAGACTCGCCATTTTTCATTCTTTTTTGGAACCACAACAATATTAGCTAACCAGTTAGGGTACTTTACCTTTCGTAGTGAATCAATTTTTAGAAGTTTGTGTATCTCATCCTGGATCACGTGATTTTTAAAGGCCCCTTGCTTCATTTTCTTTTGTTTGACAGGTGGGTGTAACGGATCCTCATTTAGATTATGAGTTATCACCTTTGATGGTATACCTGTCATGTCTGAATGCGACCAAGCAAAGCAATTTGGGTTAGCACAGAAATTTCAATTAACTTACCTTTCATTTCTGGCATCAAATTTGCTCTAATGTAAACTTTTCTATTTGGCCAGTGGACGAATAATATCACAACTTCGAGCTCCTCTGTGGTTGTTTTAATGTTCTCGTTTTCCTCTGGATCTTGAATCAACATCAGTCTGACCTTGTGCATTTTCAATTGAGGCATGGATAGAAGCGTCCCCAACTGAATTCTTTAATTATTATTTCGCGTCTGCATCGTTGGCTATTGTATTTGAAATCACCACTGAATTAATGCTCTGTGAAGCCTATTGATATTCCCGGATTTGTCGGATCCCCCATTGTGAAATAAATTGATAACTTGATGTAACATGGGTGGGACAACATTCATATCATGAATCCATGGACTTTCCAAGATTATATTATAGACCATGTCCGCGTCTATTACCTGGAACTTTATATCTTTGATGATTGCTTATGTAAACGTAGCCAGTACAACTTCTCCTTTCATAATGAAATTTGAATTGTCAAATCCAGACAAAGACCGTGCCTTTGGTATGACCTTATCATTAGCTTGCATTTCATTTACCACCCTCAGTAAAATGATATTTACTGAGCTACCTGGGTTAATCAAAATGCCTTTTACATTAGTATCATATACAAGTAAATATATTACCAGAGCATCGTTGTGAGGAATTATCAAGCCATGTGCATCTTCGTCATCAAACACTATACTGTCACCTTCCAAGACTTGGCAAACTCGTTTCCCGTAAGTGACAGTAACTTTTGATGTTTTTTTTGCAGCCATGTACATTACCCCATTGACTTCATCTCCACATATTATGACGTTGACCGTTCTCTTTGGTGATGAAGGCTTTGGGGGTTCTTGCCTATTTTTATGTATGATTATCTCACTTTCTCACTGAACAGATCAGTAAGATAACCTTGCTTCAGTAGATGTTCAACCTCTCATTGCAAAAGCCCGCAGTCTGTTGTTCTATGGCCATAGTCATTGTGAAACTCACACCAGAAATCCGGGTTCCTTTTGTTTGGATATGATCTCATATCTTTTGGCCATCACACCTTATCTCTCATTCCTCTTAGAACATTCACCAATTCAGAGGTGCTGACGTTAAAGCTATAATCTCATATTCTTTCTTGAGTACTAGAATCGTTGCTTTGGGCATCTCGCTCATTTTTTAATCTGAAAGAAGAACTCGTATCTTTTTTTCTTGATCTTGAGTCAAATCATGCATTCTCTTGTTTACGTTGGGAATCTCTCTCGCGGGTCCTATGTAAAACTCATACCTATTTTTACCAGACATTCTCTCTGATTCCGAGCGTCTTGAACCTGGTCTTTTATCAACCCTTGGCTGTGTAACCATATTTTCTTCTATCTGCAGCTTCGTGTTGTATCGATTGTACACATCATTCCAAGTTTTTGCAGGAAACTCCTACAAACTTTCTTTCAACTTTCGCGTGGCTTCTGAACTTTTCTCGTTCAAGATGCTCTCAAATGCCATAGTCGCCCAATTATCAGGTACTTGCGGCAACATCATTCTCTCACGTTGGAACCTATCTACGAATTCTTTGAGAAATTTTGTACTCCCTTGTTTAACTTTGAAGATATCCACCATCCCCTTTTTAATTTTCTGAGCCCTCGAATGCACCTTTATAAATAAATTTGCAAGCTCAACAAAAGAATCAATGGAGTTTTCAGGTAAAAGTGAGTACCATGTTAATGCCACTTTTGTGAGAGTTTCGCCAAATTTCTTAACCAAAATCGATTCAATCTCCTGCTTTGTTAAATCATTACCTTTCACGCCTATAGTGAACACAGTAACGTGATCCTGTGGGTCGGATGTCCCGTCATATTTAGGAATATCATGCATTTTAAACTTTTTGAGAATTGGCAAAGGTGTTGCACTTGGCTTTCAGGGTTGTTGTGAATACTTGTCAATATCCACACCTTTGATCACAAGAGGCACGCACGCCAGGTATTTGTTCTATACGCCCATTTTGCTCCTTCAATTATTTATGCAAAGTTGGTACTAAACTTTATAAACTAGAATTATTTGGTGTACCTGACCCTCCATCGCGAGATTCATTAGGCATTTCTCCACTTCTAGATTTATCGAGTCTTGAACGCGGATTCTCCAAGGTAGTTGTATTAATTGGTAGTGGAGTTTGTGTTGTGTTGGGTGATCATTTAATAAAAGCCTGCAGTGCTTCGTTCACGTGATCTGCAATTAACTGCTTCAACGCATTCTGCTCAACGGTCTGGTCACCTCCATTTTGTCCATCAATACGCAAAGCAAACCTTTCAGGTGAACTTTCACGTGAATGCTGAGGAGTAGTCATGGGTGTGATGTGGTGGAGTTCCACTTTGTTGATTCAGCTGATTGTTCTCGTTAGCAATAGACATATTTTGTTATTAAAATTAAAGTTTGGAAAGTGAACAGATTATCCGTATTCCGGTAACAGAACTAATTTGTTTAACCCAAAAATAAATTTCTCGGTCAAAGTCAATATTATGAATAAACCGGGTTACTCATAACCAAAATTACTTCACTTTCTTAATAATCTGAAGAATAAAAAGAATAATGGAAATAACAAAACAAGGAAAGAAAACTCAGGATCAATAATCTCTTCGAGAATTGCGGTTTGAACCTTTTGAACAAAGTAAAAGAATAATTGCATATATTGATAAAAATTCAGATACCATTACAAATAAGGACCGGGTCCTTATATAAGGGTACATAATTATAACGGTTTCCCAACTTAATTCTGGCATTAATTGTCTTGATTACCCGTTACCATATATAATTGTAACGACATCATTAATGACTGAAGATTCATCGTAACCACGATCAATGTCGATTTCGCTTCCTAATTTATAACAGTTTCATGTACCTTCCCTCTTTATGATCTTTATCAATTCCGTAACTATATCCTTTTTTTCAACTGTCAGGACCGGTACCTTTTCTAAAGAAATACCGGGGGTATTTCTCCCGCGCCTTGAATTCTTTAATTTGCTTGATTAAAAGTGTCACTTGTCACCTTGATAGTAGTCCACATGTCATGCCTTTTTTTCACTAATACAGAATCTAACCTTAGAAAATATTAAATTTTGAATATGTCTCTTGATATATGAATCCGACTAGAAGCCATGTTTATTTGCTATAGAAAAGTCAAACCAAACAATATCCGTGGAAGAGAAATGAAGACGATAATCCCAAACAGTAAAGTAAAAAGTTCCCGATCTATCTTGACATGCAGTCGACTTTACCGTTAATTTAGTATGAATATAGTGGTTTGAGGGAATTGTTTGCCCTAAAAAGAATGGATAAGATTAGGTAAAGTTGTCAAGTACTCTTCCTAAATTCTGATACGCAGGTATAAACTTCAGAATATTATTGAAAGATGCGGAATGAGAGGATCTTTAATAAGAACAAGAATTGAATAAATGTATGTATTTTTGTGATTGGTGCTTGGCGACGAATTTCTTGATTTTTCGAAATTTGATGGCCCTCATAGAGATGCATATAGATGTTACATCAGCAAATTAGTTTATACTGAGATGAGATTGAGAAGAATTAACTTAAATAGTTGTTCATCTTACCTATAGGTTACGGGTTCGAGCTGCGAAAGCAATCATTAATGTATATATTAGGGCAAGATATCTACATTATACCCTCTTGGGTGCAGTCTTTTCTCGCACCCTGCATGAATGCGTGATACAATGTGTATCAGGCTGCTCTTTAGTCGTTTCCAACCGTTTAAATTAAAAATAGTAGGTGTATGTATAGTAAATAATCGTGTATAATTTATGTATACCGACTAAAAAGTAAAAAGTAAAAAGTAAATTCTTCCGGCTGTTTATGTAGCTACTGAAAAAAATACGAATAAAAAAAGCTACCAGAGCAAAACGATTGATGCAAATTTAAATCCATCATCGAGGTCGATCGAGGAAGCCAAAGTCATGTTCTATCGATGTATTTTATGCACAAGCGATATTAAAAAATTATTACATTATCAGGTTACAAACGTTGGAAAGATAATTTTAGGCAACTGCTCAAGTGGAACTAATTACCTGAAAGTAAGACAAGTGCTATGCTGTAACATATTAAATTATATTAATAATGTAAAAATTATTTACATTCTGTAATTAGTTAAATCCATCTTTATAATCCTTCAACAACAACAACATCAACCAAGTAGTAATCTACTAGTGGGGTCTGGGGAGGGTAGAGTGTACGCAGACCTTACCCCAACCACGAGCAGAGGCGGATCCAGGATTTGGGGGTTCCGGGTGCCAAGCAGAAGGAAAAGATGGACCTTTGCCACTAGCACCATGGCGACTTTTGCTTTGGCACTTTAAATATATATACTATTTCTTATACATATTTACATATATACATAGAGTTTTCGCTGAAGCTTGCGGGTAGCGTACCACCCCGAATTATATACATAGATCCTCCCTTGATCCCGGGGTAGAGAAGCTGTTTCCAGGAGACCCTCGGCTCAGAGATAAAAGATCTGTAACAACAATAGAAACCAGACAAATAGTATCAGCACCGTAAGAGACAACAAATAAGTGGAAGGACAATAAGTATGTTAATAATAATAAAATTGAAAAACAATAAAAATTGGAAATAAAAATCGTGTGATGAACAACAACCGCTAGCAGGCCTAGACAAAACTCTATCAGACTAGCTGGAAAAACCCTCAACTACCCCTAACCTACAACCCTAATGCTCGACCTCCATATCTCCCTGTCCAAGGCCATGTCCTCGGAAATCTGAAGTTGCGCCATGTCCTGCCTGATCACCTCGCCCCAATACTTCTTAGGTCGCTATCTACCTCTTCTCGTACCTGTCAAAGTTAACTCGTTCACACCTCCTAACCGGGGCATATAGGCTCCTCCTCCACACGTGCCCGAACCATTTAAGTCTCGCTTCCTGCATCTTGACGTCCATGGGAGCCACGCCCATCCTCTCCCGAATATCTTCATTCCTAATCTTATCCAGCCTAGTGTGCCCACACATCCATCTCAACATCCTCATTTCTGCTACTTTCATCTTCTGGATATGAGAATTCTTGACTGGCCAACACTCAGCTACATACTACATGGCTGGTCTAACCATCGCTCTATAGAACTTACCTTTAAGTTTCAGTGGCACCTTCTTATCGCACAGGACTCCAGATGCTAACCTCTATTTTATCCACCCCACATGTCACACACTGTATCGCACAGGACTCTAGATGCTAACCTCCATTTCATCCACCCCACCCCGATAGAGTGCGTGACATCCCCGTCGATCTCCCCGTTTCCCTGGATAATTGACCCTAAGTACTTGAAACTCTCTCTCTTAGGGATGACTTGCGAGTCAAGCGTCACTTTCATGTCCGCTTCTCCCGATACCTCGCTGAACTTACACTCCAAATATCCCATCTTGGTCCTACTCAACTTGAAACCTTTAGACTCCAGGGTCTGCCTTCATACCTCCAGTCTCTCATTCACGCTGCCTCTCATCTCATCAATCAGAACTATATCATCAACGAACAACATATACCATGGCACCTCCCCTTGAATATGGTATGTCAGTGCATCTATCACCAGAGCAAATAAGAACAGGTTGAGCACAGATCCTTCGTGTAACTCCATAACCACCGGAAAAAAGCTATGAGTCCCCTCCCACAGTCCTAACCCGAGTCTTAGCTCCATCATACAAAACCTTTATCGCCCTAATATAAGCTACCGACACACCTTTCACCTCCAGGCATCTCCAAAGAACGTCCCTATGGACCTTGTCATACGCCTTTTCTAGATCAATAAATACCATGTGCAAATTTCTCTTCTTATCTCTGTACTGTTCTACCAACCTCCTGATGAGGTGGATAGTTTCCGTAGTAGAACGCCCTGCATGAATCCGAACTAGTTTTCTGATATTGACACCGCCTTTCTTACCCTCCCTTTTTACCACCCTCTCCCAAACTTTTATGGTATGGCTTAGTAACTTAATACCCCTATAGTTGTTACAATTATGGATATCCCCTTTGTTCTTGTACATCGAGATCATCGTACTCCACCTCCACTCCCCTAGCATCCTCATCGTCCTGAAAATAACATTAAACAGCTTAGTCAGCCACTCCAAACCTACTCTACCCACATACCTCCAAATTTTTACTGAAATCTCGCCTGGTCCAGTTGATTTGCCCTGGCTCATCTTTATAATCCTTCATATACCTTAATTAGACTGAGGAAGTAGAGTACTTGTTCTAAGCTCATTTGAATTAAATATTTTTGGCTCAAAACTCGACATATGTATTAAAAAGTCATTGATAAGTATAAAAAGGTAGATTTTGAACTCAATAAATAAACGTATTATAGTAGAATTTCAAATTCAACCCATATAATATTAAATTTTGAATTTGTCTCTTGATATATGAATCAGACTATGTTTATTTGCTATAGAAAAGTAAAACCAGATAGTACTCCCGTGGAAAGAGAAATGAAGCAAAAAAAACCTAAATGGCAGAGTAAGAAGTTTCCAATCTATCTTGATTGTGACTTCTTTTTTGTTTTTTTCCAGTCAGTTCTATATTTGTATTGATTCAAATTTGTATCAAAAAATTCAAGAATAAAGTATTCTCTAACAAAGGTAAGTGACTTTATCTAGAGTCTAAACCCGATATCTTTTACTTAAAAATATATGAATACGAATACTTACCACTTCACAACCACTATAATTTTTGTTCATTCAAATATGGATAGTACATTTATGTAATCATCTCCAAGTTGAGTGGCACTCAACCCCCTATCATTTGACTACAGGTGAAACCAATTATATAAAGCATAAGAGGGAATTTGATTTTCCTTTTTGTAGGGTACTTGTGTTTCCACAAAATTTTCACTGTGTTTGGCAGCTAGTTACTATCAATTTATCCCCACAAAAAAAGTATGCCAAATGGGTACATTTTTGGTGGGCAAGCGTGTCTCTCAATTGGGCTAGAATTCTGGTTAGACAAACGAGAATTTAGTTTTTCAAATAATAATTTTATTGTGATTTTTTGAGAAATATAGTTTAACTATTATATTTTGGTTCGAAATCAGGAACTTGGATCCTTGAAACAACGGTAAAATTGTCTTCGTGTGACCTATAGGTTACGGATTTGAGCTGTGCAAGCAACCACTCATGCTTGTATTAGGGTCGTTGTGTACATTACACCTCTTGAGGTGCGACCCTTCCCCGAACTCTGCGTAAAGACATGATACCTTATGCATTGGGCTATACTTTTTTTTCTTCTAAATATTAGAAATGAATACTCATTTTTCTCGAAAAAAAAATAATATATGTTTACCTGACCAAATTTATTTGGAATTGAGGAGCAGTTATTATCGTAATATCCACGTAAAGTACTTTAGGGCACTTGTTTGATATGGTATATACACTATCCACCGGCCACCAAAAAGGCTGTCATCAACTTGAGATAATGCATATCAATTTTTATGGGCAAAAGTTCTTTGCTAAAAAGCAATATGTCCTGTAAAGTTCAACCCCACATCCATATAAAGTGAGCACGTTTTAAAATTTTAGATTGTTACAATCGTACTTTCTTTTTATTCGATAATTCACCTGGTACTGGTGTTCATTATCCGTATTAGAAACTCGTTTGGAGTTTGGACACAAGAATTTTTTCATTTTTTTTTTCGATTGTTTTTCGAAATCAGTCATAAAATTTTCAATTTTCACTTGAAGATGAATTTTGAAATTTTTTGAAAATTTAAAAACTCCAAAAAATTATTTTTCAAAACTCACTCAGATCACTCATAAAAATTCAAAAACAACCCAAAATTATATTCATGTCTAAGCATAACTCTAATTTTCAAATATCATTTTCATTTGAATTTGTTTTTTACTTTTTTGAAATTTTATAATGCTTATGTCCAAACGTCCACTAGGCTCGAACTAAATTTGAATTTGTATCGAGAAATCCTATATTGAGAATACGCACTCTAATAAAGATAACTTCATACTCATAACTCGAGATATCTAGTTAAAGATACGAAAGTAGTGCATGCAGTACAAATTCTTCCCTCTTCCTTCTCACTTTTGTATAGACAATTTGCCCCCTTATACCACTAAAAGGATGTGGTGTTGTGGATTGGGTTGCTCCTCCCTTAACTAAAGGTCTCGGGTTCGAACCTTGAGTAAGAAAAAATCTTTGGTAGGGAGCGCTACCCCCTCGAATGGGGCCCTATCAGGCGCGAATCCGAATATAGTCGGGCTTTAATGCGGGTACCGAACACCGGGTGAAAAATCAAAAAAAAATAATTTGACCCCTTATTCTATGAGAGCACCTGTAAAATGTGGCAATCCTATTGCTTTGTCATTAATGGCAGTCAATTTTAGCAGAAGGATTTTGAATATGTTATTGCAACTTAGAAATAGTTGTTGGAAAGTTGAGTGGCAAACAGAGAGCAATGGTTTCCTCTGTGCAACAGTGAAGAGTCATGTTTGTATTATTAGAAATAAAAGGAAATCATTTAATTTTTATCTCAGACATCTTTTCGATAGACATCTTTTCGATACTGTCAACAAAAAAAGACTTGTCATAATTTGGACCAGAACAACTTGTTTTGACAGTTGTTATATGTTGTATTGTATCGTATTGTTATTTTAAATATAATATTTATTTTGATTGTTATTTAAATTTTTTATTGTATTGTATCGTTAGATACATCGTTACGTAACGACGAAAAGTGTCACTTTATGTAACGACCAATTTGGTGTGGTCGTATTGTTACCTTATTTTTTTTCTCACCTCGCCCTTCATTATTAATAGATAATCTTATTTTATTATTTTTTCTATCTTTTTATATAATAATTCTACCTCGTATCATAATTTTTTTTATAATATTGCAAGTTTATTCTTTATATTGCTAGTGCGTGATATCATGAAATGATGACAAACGATACAATCTATCCAAATATTGTATTCATCAAACGATACAGTATAATATAATACAATATGATATGATATATTATGAAACGATATGTAACAACCATCCAGACAAGCTGTAAGATGTATAACTATGACAAATCAAAAGGTTGTTAAGTAATTTATCCATTCAAAATGGATTTACTCTATTTGTTTAAATTTATGTGATGGTATTTGATTGGAAACGAAATTTAAGAAACTTTTTCTTGGAATTTTGTGGTCTTAAATGTGTCATAAGTTTTTTGTGGCTATAAAAATGTAAAATATAAATTTTAATGCTAAAATTATTTTCAAATATAAAAAGGTATAGTTCTTCTTAGAACAAACTAATAAGGAATTATAATTAGTGTCACATAAAATGGATCAAATGGAGTAATTTATTTACATTTATAGCATGAAGAATCTATATTTATACTATATTAAAAGCACGAAATCCCATAGCAAAATATTGTTCGCCTTTTTCAACCTTTAAAAATAGATTTTATATTGGTTATAATTATAATTTAGTTATTCTACTAATATTTGGGACTTTAAAATCAACTAAATTTGGTTATTAAACCTTCCCTTATTCGAACTACATATATAGAAACTCCTAAATTTTAGGAATTTAAAACCAAATAAAAATTTACTTATAAATACTTCCCTTAAATAAATTGTGTAAAGTAATTATGACTTTTTCTTTTGTGTATTAGACAAAATGTGTATAAACGTGTTAGACATTTACTAATAAAATTTTAGATCTAATCTTAAGTCTTCAAAAATTGAAGATTACTATAATATGTAGATCAAACTTACAACATATTAGGTCGAATATGAAAATATATGTAAATAAGTTTAATACGACATGCTTACGTTTTGAAAATAATAGTAGTATTTTAATTTGAAGTGATAAGTACTATAATGTACTTTAAGTTAATTATTTGAATAAGTTGAATACATATTGTAAATTTACACACATATTAAATCACAAATCCAGTTACAATACTTGAAAAGTAAAACATAGATAAGATAAATTAATATATTGAAATTAATGGAAATAAATTAGATACATTTATTCATAAGTAATTTAAGGTAGTAGTTAAAAGAGCTAAAAGAAAACATAGAGAACGAAGGTATAAATTGATATTCCTTATTGAATCAACTATACATAATCAATATTCTTTGTTGAAATAAATTTACACATTTATTTTAATCAAAAAATAATATTTATATTATTTTTTAAAAGTTTTATACTCATTTAGCGCAACGCGCGTACCGTAAAACTAGTTTGTACAATAAAAACGTAATTTAACATGTATTAAGTAATGTGACTTACTTTTCAGTTCATTAATCTTACATTTAAAGGATAATCATATGTAATTATCTTTTAAATAATCTAATAACGTAAAAGTTCTTAGATATTATCAGTAAATTGAAGTGTTAAACTCTTTCAAAATTCTAAAAATCCCAAAGTTAATTTATCTAAAGTTCTGCTGTACTTGAACTGTAGTCTTTTTGCTCAATTACTTAATTGCCTTAGTAGATTCTCTCATAATGGTATTGCCCTCTAATCTTAATTAATTATCTAATTAACTGCGTACAGTCCACTACTAATATAAAATTAGTTTGTTCGTGTGTCTCCAATACTAGAGTAATCTGACTTTAGAGTTTAGATAACACGAAAAGCTGGATTAATTAACATAATAATATAACTCCTATTAAAATATACAGTAAAGTCTTTCAAGTGGACTAAAGGGTCATCTTATTTTGGTATAAAAAATGGGTAACATATCTTATATTTCTAAAGTATTCTTGTTTAACCAATCCCAGCTCATTCTGCAATATTATTAATAATAACTAGCTTTAAATTATTATTATTTTATTTAACAAAAGAATCGGATCTGTTATTTATTAATCAATAGTTTAGATTCTTTAATTAATTCAAGATAGGATTAGCACTTACAGATCCCTATTGTTAAAATGCCCCCTTTTTTCCCCTCAAAATTTGCTTTGATTCACCAATTTTTAGGATCATGTCAAGAATCAAGATCTTCTCCCAATTATTTTAGAGTAAAAAAAAATTCTCCATATAAAGATCATGAAACAAAATTAATTAATAATTAAATAAATTGGTAGTTATTTAATACTTACGCATCTCATGATCGTATTGACTGTCACATATGCTTTCCTATCTAGCCTCAAGTGACAGGTGTTTTTCACATTGATCCACCCTGGCAAAAAAAAAACTTATTCTTTTATAATTTTGTATCATAATTATATTAGTTGTTGATAATTTTTTTTGTAAAAATTACTTTATACTATTATAATTTTTGTAGTTTTTGGTGATGAAAAGGACTAAAGGAAAAGTGAGAAATCCATAGTAGTGTCCTTTTGTGATAGTGACCATTCCTTATATGAGGACAATATAAATGGAGATCCAACCCATATGGCCACTTTTTAAAGAACTAAAGAATTATTATTTTAGCCTATAAAGGAGCTCCACGATGTGACTGTTAACATTCATGGAGAGAAAGAGCCCGTTTGAATGAGCTTATTTGAAGTAGCTGATAAACACTAGGTGCTGAAAAGTACTTTTAAGTGTTAAAATTGATTTAATAAATAAGCAGAGTTTGGATACAAGTGCTGAAATTAATAATAAGTTATTGCAGTATTTGATAAAAAAGTGCTAATAAGCTCTTCTTTTGTTAAAATGACTTAAATAACCTTATAATTGTTTACACTTATAAGGGCGTAATTTAGATTCCAGATCGATTCACATACAAAATATTCTATTTGTCATTTTATTTTAAATACAAATGTGCTTAGATAAGATAATTTTTATGATAAATATAATTTATTTTATGATAAACATATAATTATAAGTTATAATAGTTAATGAATTGACAAAAGTTTTTCAGTAAAAAATAAACCTAAATATGACAAAATATTTGAAAAGAAACAAACACTGTCTTCATCACCACAACACTTAGAAAGCAATACATCAAAAATTTTGATATGTCCTCATTTATTGCATACAGTTCAAAGATTAATACACAATCACAAAGATACAAATATGCAAAGGAATAGAGAATTTGCTTATCTTAAATAATCAATGAGAATTCAAGACTTGAAGAGGCGGGAGGTTTAGGTTGAAACAATACTTGAGTCAGTGAGTATCGATGTAAGAGTTTTTTTCTAAAAAAGAATATTGTAAGGATAAAATAGTAAAAAAATTGGTCAAACTTAAAGTGCTTATAAGCTAAAAATTCATAAGTTGGGGGTGACCAACTTATGACTTTTGGCTTATTTTTGACTTATAAGCACGTGGATTATAAGTACTTTTAACTTTACCAAACACGTAGATAAGGCGAAAAGTACTTATAAGCTAGTTTGACTAGCTTATTAGTTTAGCGAAACACCCTCAAAGTTAAACATTATCTTGATAATTAGTCATTCAATAACAGTCATGTCTTGGCCCAAAATTTCTTTGGGCCAAGCCCAATAACGTTCTTTCATCAAATCCTGTAGAAGTGAATCCAGGTCGCGCTATTATTTATGAATTAACCAATATGTCCTGTTTATTAGTTTTCCAGCTCAAATTTTCAGGATATTTTTGAAATTACAATTTTTAGTTCAAATTTTCAAGATAAAATACGCACTTGCTGATCGCTAAATAGTAGCCCTATGGTTGTTTGTGCACTTCCCCCAAGTCCTGACCAAACAAGTCTAGTTAGTAGGCACGACACGACACCATGCTCCATCATGCACATAATTCACCCAACGCAACATAACGCACCATCTGATTTAGTTAATCATGTCGTAGATCAAGTCAAATAATATAATGTGTCGTAGTCGCGACAAACCCTTAACATCTAGGGATGTCCTCCTACCCACTTCTGCACTACTTCCTCCTCGTTAGTTGAGTAGTTGGCTATGTCCAACGGCTATAAATAAGGGGACAAGATCACCTTTAATCGGTCTAATAAGTAAAACTCATTATTTATTCATTTTTAAATTATCGTTTAATATATATTTTTTCAGTTATTATTTTAAGGAGCGTTAAAATTCTCAATCAATTTTAGTGTTAAACTATCAAGGCCCAAAACTGGAACCTGGTGCAGTTGGTCCTTGGCCTTGGGTACATATTCTTATCTCAGAGTTTTTTTTTTTTTTTTTTTTTTTTGTTATTGGAAAAAAACAAAACCAGTATCAGCTTTCTTTCCTAACTTGAATATTTTGATTAAAACTAATTACACCCACACGTGTCTCCTTTTCCAGAAACAATGAAGTAAATCTAACCGTGACTTAAGCTAACTATCATAAATTGTTAAGTTTATGTTGGTCGTTAGTCTACCACAAGTCCACAATCCTCCTTCTTTATTCGAGTTTGGAACCGATAATGTAAATAAGCCCACACTCGCGGAGTTGACTTGAGCTAACTATAACTTTATTTTTTGTGTGTGGTTTAAACGAAAACATTATATATAATTATGCATCATAATGACAAGTTTAATGCTATTAGAAACGCTTAATAAGTACGATTACATGTTTATCTTTTAACGTGGTATGATCAAATTAAAACCGAAGAGGAAAATTGTATGATCAAATTGAAACATGAGATCATTTTTTTAGTTTTGCACGTAAGAGATCTTCAAAAGACACTTTCTTTATTTCAACATTGTAAATGACCATGATATCTCATTTCCTCTAAGAAAGAATGGAAGGCTTTTATAAAATAGAACATTTTTAATATAAAAAAAACTTCTCCTATTATCTTTCAAAAAGATCATTTTTTTTGCAATTAATATCAGCCACAATGGAATAAGTCTTCCAAAATGAAAATAAAGGAAAGAACAACGACATCGTGGCTTTTCAAAAAGATCATATATTGTATTTTTCCCCTTCATAGTTTACAAATTCAGTATTAGCAACTTCATTAAAAAGGAAAAGAAATTGATTGCTTTCATTGAGAGTCGAACTCAAGACCTCCCGCTTACTAAACGGGTGCTCTAACCAACTGAGCTACGAAAGCCATATACCTTTATTGACCAGTAATTTTATTTGAAACAACATCCCTCTAGTCCACAGTGAAATTATGAGAAACAAATGTTGGCGGGTCACACGTGAACTCGTATTATACTCGCATAAGAGTTACAAGTGATTTATCAATAAAATACAAAACATCTTTGCAGGATTATTTCTTCTATTCAAATTATAAAGGGTCCAATTGACCCACTTCCTTCAGTTTACAATCCCTAGTACAATATAAGTTTTTCAATATTAGGACTTTTAGATTAAATAAAATTATAGTTATTAAGTATTTTCTTATTTGGATTGTGTAAGAAGTCTAATATTTAGGATTTTAATAAAATTTCCTTATATAAATCCTTTCAAAAAAATTACACCCACGAAACAAAGACTAATATTACCAAAAGCCTAGGTAGCAAAGTCTTTTATTTTGCCAAATAAATAGATTATATGGGCAATCTTTAAATCCAACTGAACTTATTTCCGAAAGAAAATAAATTTCTGGTCATTTTTTATTTGAAGGGTCAAAGTTTTGGAAAAATCAAGGCGACAAATTCACAATAAGCTCCAGAATCATAAATTCTAGTACTAGTTTATTCATAGCTAAAAATATTTGCGGATCTTTGTGCTCCTATAGTGGTATAAGGGGCAGGTGCACAAATAGTTATTCTTAGGACTACTATTTAAGGATCAGCCAGTACTTATGTTTATGTTGAAAATTTTGAACTAAAAATCTTAATTTCAGGATATTTATATCCCAAAAATTAAACGAAAAAACTGTAATCGCTGCCTTGTGTAATTTCTATGTAGTATAAGTTAGGGAGCTCAGATACCTGCTATTCAGCCCAATGTTAGGAAGGGAAGTCCTATCTTAAATAGAGATCAACATTTTGAACTGACAACCCCTGTTTCTAAAGAAGTGGATCTAGCTCTGAAGGATATATATATATATATATATATATATATATATATATATATATCTTAAGATGTATATATATCTTAAAATCTACTATACTATACTATACTATATATATATAGTATATATTAAGATATATATATATATATATAGTATATTTTAAGATGTATACTATGTATATATAATATAGTATATATATATTTTAAGATGTATATATAGTATATAAATCGAATATAGCTTATATATCTTTATTACTATTTTTTTTCTCTAACTTCTATAAAAAAATATTTAAAAATACAAAGTTTCTGTTGGGCCCGTTTAGGCCCAGGACCGGCTCACTTAACCCGGGACCGTTAGTTCGTGGTCCCAATCCCAAGCCGGTTCTAGCAATAAACCCGCGAAGCCCGGGACCGTTTAGGACCGGACCGCATAGGACCGGGCCCGCGAAACCCACTTAGGACCGGGCCCAGCCCACTTGCCACCCTTACCTACGAGAGTAGAAGACAAATCACAACACTTTTTTTCATGTCTTAGTAATAATACAAGTAAAGTAAATGACACTACATTCTCATAAATAACTAAGATAGTAGAAGACTGACAAGAGCTTAACGAGATGACTAGTTCACCTCATAGCATTCACATCAACATTGGAATCAGGATGTCGCTCACCACCTGCCAAAAATAAATGATAATTACAACAAAGAAAAGAAAAGCAGGGTAGAACCAAAAGAACTTTAAAGCATCAATTTTCTCATCATTTATCGGTATATAAATTTTTTTGGAAATTCCAACCTGCACAAAGCAAACACCTTGAAGGCTTGAACAAGAAACATTGCCGGCTCTAGGGGGAGGCCACTAAAGCAATTGCTTTAGGCCCCCCAAATTGAAGGCCCCAATTTTATGACTATTATTTAGTATTACATATATTGTAAAATTATTATTATGAAAAAGAAACTAAATTTATGTTTTCTTGTAATATGATAGAAGTTATTTTGATAAATACTGAATTTTCTAATAAAAATGTATTATATAAAAAGAACAATTTGATGATGTTATTGACAATTAAAAAGATAAAATAAAAGTCTCTTGTAGTATTTTTTAAAGTTGATATTTCTTACAAAGAGTTGATCAACGTTGTTTCAATTCAAAACAGACTTGAACTATTCGAAATACCTAATTATACTAATGCTTAACAAAGTGATATCATTATATGATAAAAACTTATAAAAATTATCTTGACCATGGATGTTAATAATATTGAAGCTTTGATGAGTAGAGTTATAAGATACCCAGTGCATAGTCAAAATAAGTACAAGATGGTCCATACACCACCTTAACAACAAGAAGAAAAACATGTAAAATTTTATTTATAAAAATTAAAGGCCTACCAATTCTGTTGAGTCGCCTCTGACAAGAAAATGCAGACGTTAGGGAGTGGTGGGACCGGGAAACACCAAAGTTAGGGAGTTCTTCACCAACCATGGCTGGAACATTGGGAGCTTCTCCAGGACACGGTGCCATAGAGAGCTTTAGATGAGATTATGCAAATCAAGATCGGCCGTAATCAAATCCAAGATCAAGCCATCTGGACTCCCACCCCTCAAGGATCCTTTACATGCTCCTCTGCCTATCAACTTCTCAGGAAAATAAGAGAGAATTCGCCTCAACTAGCCAAAATCTGGAATAATCACCTACCTTTTAAAATCTCCTTTGCAACATGGAGACTCTTGAAAGGCAGGTTACCACTGGATGATATTGTTCTAAAGTTTGGTACAAACATTATTTCTAGATGTTGTTGTTGCAGGGTGCCATTGGATGACCATGTTTTTGCAAATAGCAATACAGCAAAGAAGGTATGGAATACTATGTCCACTCCACTGGGATTCCAGACCACGGGAAGGAACACTATATGCCATCCTAAATCAATGGTGGAGCAAACAGCCAAAAAACAATGTCCATAAGTTTCTACTGCAAATTACCCCAACTATAATATGCTGGGAGATATGGAAGGCCAGATGTGGTAAGAAATATGGTAAGAAGACTATTTCTGTTTTTAGAATATGTCAACAGGTTCTTTTTCAGGTTAAAGTTTCCATGGGCCAGAAATACAGTCAAATGAATTGGGACTGGACATGGAATACAGTTTGCAAGGTAGTGGAAGACTACAAAACAAGACTGAGGAGTGTTATGGTTCTATGGGAACCACCTGATTGCAATCGGTGGAAAATTAACACAGATGGCAGCTTCATCGCAAACTTAGGCAGAGCAGGCGCTGGTGGTGTTGTTAAGAAAAGAAATGGACACATGGTGATGGCCTTCTCCGCACCAGTACATTTCTTAACTAACAACTACTCTGAAGTGCAAGCGGACCTGTTTGGTATTCTTTGGTGTAGTGACCATAACTGTCAAGATCTTAGCTTGGAACTAGATTCTCTTCTGGTAGTCAACATGATTCTAGGGACATACAATTCCCATGGAGACTTAAAGAAGACATTACTCTAATACAACAAAGGGTGCAACCGTGCAACAACATGGTATCAAGATCAAACATTGCTACAGAGAAGGGAATGAAGTGGCCGACGCCTTATCCAAACACGCTACTACTCTCAGTGAGCAGGTTATTTTCCTCAACGAAAATGACCTACCTACTAAGGCCAAAAGAGCCATCACTGTGGATAGATTGCAGGTCCCAAATTTCAGAATTAGGCCAAGAAAACACTCAGGATGGACTTTTGAGCCTCCTTAAATGTTAAAGGAAGAGCTACTGTTGAGCTGAACTCACATCCCAATAGAGTAGCTCTTTTATACTTGTAAGGCCTAGCCATTTATGTTTATGCTGGCACTGCTCCAATGGGAGGTTTTGGTTTAAATGTCCCCCTCCTTTGTACTATTTTGCTAATGAATAAATAGGGTAGGGGTCAACGCCAAACCCCCCAACAACACAGGAGAAGAAAACCTGGGTGGATGGTTTAAATAAATAAAAAAATGCAGACTTTGCGGTTGAGAAAGACAAGTTGCAACCACAAGGGAGTTGAATGTTTTAGGTATAACATTATTTTGATGTGAACCAAAACTCCGATCCTACTAAAGAATTTTCCAAAGGGAACCTAATTACAGTACAGGAAAACAGGACTTTCGGTTACGATCCACGAAGTCGCCACAAAATCAAGGGCTTTTCGTGGCGACATATCTAGTTGCATGAAAGGTAAAGATTTTGAGTGGCGACCTGGAAAGTTGCCACGTATAATCGAGACTAAATTTTTGTTCTCCGAAAATGAAATATTTTGAAATATTTGGCATGGAAAGTTTTTGTGGCAACCCGATGAAAGTTACCACAGATAGGTATTTGTGGAGACCTAGTCCCTTCTTTTGGTCCTTGTTTCCAGTTAAGCTGGAATTTCAGTGTTCCTTTGTATTTGTTTCTGCAGTTAAACTTAAAAACTTTATGCAGTATTTTCTCTTCAGTATCTGTGCAGAAATGGACAAAAGGCTCCAAGAACACGAGTAGAAGCGGACAAAAGGATTTAAGAAGAGATGGCTGCTATGATGTCCAGAATTCAACAGGTAATGCAGTTTCTATCTTTATAGACATAAAGGCATTTATAGTTTCCATAAAAACATGATGTAGTCCACCTTTTTTTCTCTCCAAATTCTTGACTCAACTGGACTCTAGGGGATGCATAATGAACTAGAAGAGTAAATAGAAAGCCAAGAGGAGTGGTAGCCTCAGATTCTACAAATACTAATACCTTATCGAAGTTCAGCTTTAGCAAAAGATATGCAGTCGAATAACAACAAAGCACATCAGTATCTTGAACACTAATGCAAGAAGCTCTTCCAATGAATCATGTACTCTTTGAGTAAATTATAATCTCAGACTGTCTCAGTTGGACAAAAGTTTTTGTGAGAATCTGATTTGAGTTCAAAATCATTTCTTGGTAAAAAAGAAAAAATGAGATGGGAAGAGAAAAGCTACACATTCTCTTAGTTCTGCTCTTAAAGAAATTGTTTCTTTCTTCAGTACTAAAGATCCTTGCCATCATTAAGAAGAAGAAAGTGGAGATCTTTCATGCGGTTTCAGGAGGGTAATCATGGTGTAAATGAAAAAAAATAGATTATGCTGCAGCTTTAACTATTACAAGGTTTAAGCTCCCTTAATCTACTTTTTTCTGATGATGGCAAGATTTTAGTACTGAAGAGACAACAAATCCTTTAGGAGCAGAAATAAGGGAATGTGTAGTTTCCTGGAGAGGCAAAGCATTATTGTTCATGCGAGATTTGTAATGTTTCTACCTGAACAACATCAAACTGCAGCTAAAAGTAATTCATTTCTTAACACAGAAACTGACAAAACAAAGAATATCACATATCACAACAGCATTGATTAAATGGAATCGTGTGAATTCTCTCATAAACATGAATATTCACAAAGTGAATTAGCCAACATACTTGTTGCTAAATAACTAAAGATCAGAATGCATCTATTTTCATTCCTTCTCTCATTTAAGAATATGGAAAGAATGCATCATGTTGGTTGCGGCTGACAATGAAGTTTTGAGCAGTTATCTTGTTGGTGTAATGGATGTTGCCGGCAAGCACACACAATAATAGCAACATAAATTTTACAATATTAGTAACCAAGGCTTTTCACTTTGTACTTTTTCTGCAACTTCCTGATGCCTTTAATGAAACACTTTACTTCATCAAAAAAAAAATTACAATATTAGCAATACATTTTGGCAAATTAAAATATATTAGACCAAAATGGAGTGAAGTGGATAGTGATACTGCGGACCTCAGGATTGAGGCATAGTTGTTATATTTGTTGTGTAGCAAAATGCACAGGCATAAATCAATGAGTTGTATGCACTTGGTTTCAACAGATAAAACTTTAACACCAAACACTTACCGTGTAGTATATGTAGCTACTAGAACAAGCTACTAGAGAGTTTTTTTCCTACTTTTGCTTTGAGTTGAGGAATCTGGATACAAACCTCTTCCTTGGTGACTGCCTGCAACCGAGAAAAAATATATGTTGTCAATATTATTTGGAAATAGAGATCAAATTGTGTATTGGTTTTCCTAGAATCACAGAGTAAAATTGAGTGGTGAACCTACAGTAAAAAGTTAAGAGATATTATTTCATATAATATAATATAAGAGGAAAATAATTATTAAAAAAAAAAAGATGAAGGAGGGAGAGGACCTACAATGGAAATGGATCACTGACTTGTCTTTGACATGCAACAAAAGAGAAGTCTAAGATTGAAGAAAGAACAAGAACCACACAGACATTTGAAACCCTAATTTTATTTTATTTTTTCAGCGTTTGATTTGAGTATTTGGGACAAAGTAACCTTTGGAGACTTTTTGATTTGGTTTGTTTCTTTTTAGGTAAAAATAAAAAGAACTTATGGAGACTCGAACTTGCCTCAGCAGGCATGGGAAGTGGGCCATATCTGTGTTCCATTATTTACCAATGGACCAAAAATGCATTTTGTAATTGGGTTCCCATCTAATTATTGTTCTATATTCAATAGATTTCTTAATATAAATATAGGGTGTGAGCAAAAAATACTGGGTTCCCGGAACGCATACATATTACTGTAGTTCCGCCCATGTAAGTAACAAGGAAGAAGATGCATATTAAAAAGTTTACCATCATCACTTGGATGGTTTCTTAAGCCTGCAAATTCTAATATCTCTGTCTCCATCAATTCCCCACCACGCCAATGCTTGAAAGATCTTTACAGCATACTCGTCAGCATCTCTGGCTATACGACACCACAACCCAGCAGCAAGTGATGTGTTCAGAGTCACATTTTTGACAAATTCTTACCTTTTATTCTAACAAACAGAAGAAAGCCAATTTACAAGGGGCAGACAGAAACATTTTTCTCTAAGAATAAGGCAATTATTTAAGCACTTTTTACTTACATTCTGTAAATTGAAAGTATCAATGGCCATGCGAGACAACTCGATATATCTTGGGATGTTCTCGAAACCCCGTTGTGGATTAATTGGAGCCACCGTACTAACCCCCAATGGCAAATCCACATTGATTTCAAAACCCTATTTTGCATAATACACGAACAAAAAGGACAAATCAAAAAAAAAAAAAAAAACTCGACAAGTAGAAAAAGCACGGTCTAGTAATCAATGAAGTTGAACGAGAAAGGTATGCACCTCGCTCTCATCCACCTGCCGAATTATATTCCTCCCTAAGTTTCCGGGATATACTGCGACCCCCGACATACATACCATAATCGTGATCAGAATCAGAATCGGCAATTGGAAGCTGCTGAAAATGTGAGAGATTCCAACGACCCCACTTAGGGAAAGTTTAGGAATTTTAAAAAAATAAAATCACTTTTTTTCAAAAAAATTACATTTTTTCTAAATTAGTGTTTGCTATGAAAATTTTAAGGATTTGTATGGAAACCCACTCGGTAATTGGAATTGGTGTAATTACTAGGGTAGTAATTATGCATCCTAGTAATTATACAGTCTAATAATTACGACGACATGTTTGTTTGTCACAACGTAATTATAATGTAATTACAAGCGTACTGTTTGGTTGCACAAGTGTAATTACACAGCTAGATTAAATATTAAATGAATTATCAAAACTTAAAAGTTAAAAATAATAAATATATGCCTATAAATAATTTTTTATAAGTATAAATGATATTAGATTTGGTATTTAAGATTCATATTTTTTCTTGAATATATACTAATTAGTAATCATATATTTATAACTAATATTGAAAAAATAATTTTTATATATTTTCAAATTAATAGTATTTAGTTTAATTAATTCTATAAACTAAAAACATATATTTTGTAAGAAAGTCATGGAATGTATGTTTGATAAAATAAATTACTTGGCTAGACAAACATGCCAAACTAAGTAATTACGCCCAATTACACTTAAATCCAATTCCTAAGTGGCTTTCCAAACAGGCTCTAAATTTCACTTGAAGTTGAATTTCGGAATTTTGAATTTTTTTGAAAAATACTAAAAAATTATTTTGCAAAATTTTCACTTCAAATCACTCACAAAAATTCAAAAATAGCTCCAAGTTGTGTTCATGTCCCAACACAATTCTAATTTTCAAATATCATTTTCACTTCAAACAAAATTCATTTTTTTCATAATTTCACAAATTTTATGTCCAAACGCTCACTTAAAATTTGTGATTCAATAACATTAACGTAACTATAATATTTTCTTATTAAAGAAAAAATAAAAATTTGAAGATATTTTTTTTTAAATATTTAAAAACTGTCATCCCTCTGGAACTGAGGGAGTATTATTTTTGCTTATAATATTATTATAGAACGAGAGTGATTTTTTTCATTGATATTTTTGGTTTAACTAGTATATATTTGTTTTTTTATATATACAAATATATAACAAAAAGCTATTAAATCTAACTAATTTTAATTTCTTTGGTTTCATCGATATAGAGATGAAATGTAACTTTTTTATATTTAATCCATAAAAACCCTATTAAATCTAACTAAATTAACTCGAAATATACTGCGCGAAATCGAAGTGAAGGGGGACTTCTACTAGACTTATGGCTAGTGTAACATGAATGAACATGAGACACCAGCTGCATTCAATTTTTCTGCTTTTGCCAAGAAGGCATAAAATTTTAATTTCTTTCAAGAAGCAGAAGCAGAAACAGAAAATAAATTTTTTCAAGATAAAAATATATTTATTAGTATATTTTTTGTTAGTCTAAAGACTTTCTATTTAAAAATATTGAATATTTAGTACTTTAATCCTTTGGTTAGTAAGATGTAATATTTTACACTATTTACCTATTATCTCTAAATAAATAAATAAAAAATAGTAAAAAGAAAAATGAATGAAAGGGTGGCACAACGATGTGGCCTCGAAAATTTTGCACAAATCTTGCACATGCAATTTTTCCAATTGACTACCCACTTTTCAAAAAGCTCACATGGGGTAGGAATTCAATTTCTCATTCTCCCAATTTTCATTCTACTATACATATAACAAAAAGTCAAAAAGGGGAGGAGGAAAGATAGGATCCGAGAGAGAAGCAAAAAGAGAGAAAGTTAGATTCGGGGACAGAGAGCAGAGAGAGAAGAAAACGAAGCACAAAAAAATAAATATATACTACAAATGGATCTTATCTTTTTTCTGGGGAGATACCATTTATAACACTCATTTTTCCACCATTAAAATCACTTCTAAAACTCCATAACCCAGTAACTTAACCCCACTGCCAAACACTACTACTTCTTCACAAAAGCCAATTGGGAGCTGAGCTAAAAATCATCCCATTTTTCCGCCAAAAACAGTCCCTAAATCAACACTCCAAATCCAGTAAAAAAAATAATATAGTCCATCAATTGCAACTTTTAAACCTAAAATCAAGCTTAAAAAAAACCCATTTATAGCAATACCATAAAACAACCTTTAAATCATCGCTGTTAATTAGAGTTTCGGTCGAGATTCAGTCACTAGCGAGATTTTCAATCACTGATTTCGGTTCGAAGCCGACTTTGGTCTTTAAAGTTTCAAAGGGTGTTGATATCATAGTCTTTGATGTAAAGGTCCATTTATACTCTCATTGTAATTCTTTTGTTTTCTTTAATAATCATAAATTGGTAAGCTTTATTATTAATATTTTAGTGTTTAAATTTGTGCTCTACTGAATAATGTCCTCTATGTTACTGTTATGTTAACTTGATGTGATTGTATTGTTGTTTAAAGTATTTCCATTTTAGGATTATCTCTATGCTTGATTATAGGAATAATATGGACGTTATAGTAATATCTTTAGTTACAATAATATCTAAATGCTACACTTCTCCCCAATAAATTTCATAATTTGTGACTTTACAATAATCTCAAACTTAGGATTTGAACACTCATAAATATCGCTAGTATGCTTTAGGCGCGCAGTAATAAATCAATTTTCATGATTTATGTATACGTTCGTGTGACATAATTACAATTTCCAAAATTAAAGGCAAGGTATGCGTTCGCGCCACTTTAACGGAACAATCTTAATAATAATAAAAACGTTATCAATGGGTACACATACGCGTGACTCGTTTCAAGATAATTCCATAACGCCATAATCAAGCAATAAAAGCGGACATAGGTAAAACATGGAAACCAATAAATCACGGTTCATCCAAATTAATTCAAGCCAAATTTAAGTCAATAAAGCGACTGTGCTAGAACCACGGGACTCGGAAAGTGCCTTACACCTTCTCCCCAGTCAACAAAATTCCTTATCCGGACTTTATTTTCATAGACCAATAATAAAAGAGTTAAATCTTCCTTTGAATAGGGATTTAAATAAAAGGTGACGTGGAATACCCAAAAATCAAATTCCAAGCGGCGACTCTGAATAATAAAATAATCCCTACTTTAAAAATATCACTTTAATTGGAAAAACTCTTTAACCCACAGCAATTCATAGCATATATCACTTTTGGGGGGTAAAAAGAGGTGTGACAACTCTGCTGGGGAATCTCAAGAATTCAAGCTTGTACATTGACTTTATTTGGCTTTATTAATTTTTGTATATATTGTGATTTATTTGGACCTAATGTGCTATTTGTCCGCTTTTTACCTCTTTGATATTGTGGAACTGTACATATAAATTGTCTTCTCTCGCACCCCTCTGAGTCTTCTTGAATTAAAATTGGGCATTTGCTTGACATAGCCCACTTTCTTTGAGATAGCCGAGGTGCTTGTCACCCGGTGAAGGATTTTAGTCACACATATTTTAGGCGGGGAGCACCACCAGCTAAGCCGGAAAGCAATGCTACCGGTACGCTGATCCTCTTCGGCTCGAGTTGTCCGCTCGAGTAAGCTAGTCTAGATACCCCCTCCCTCAGGATTTAAACATAGAAGAACAAACTTTATGCCAGATCCCTAGTAAGTACGTTTATTTGCATCACATGCATTTGCCTTAGGGGACTCAACACAGGGGTTGAGTCCGTCTAGGACAGGTGTACTCGATTTAAAAGACCATCCTGATGCATTTAACGTGCTACTTGTGCACTTGTTTGTTTCGGCTTGCATGTTGACCATCTTCTAGAATAGGGAAAGAAAATCAAGAAAATCAAGAAAAACCAAGAGTGAGAAGAGAGAAACTTATCCGGTTCTGAAGAATTCAGATATTTTAAAAATCCTGAAACTCTGCCGAAATTTTGAAAAAAAAAGAAGAGTCATTTAAAAAATAAGCCAAATATTTTCAAAAAAAAATTAAAAAAATTATATTTTTCTGTTATGTCAACACTGACCGAACTATGCGGCTTTGATTCTCACCGGATGTGAGATACGTAGACAAATCTCATCGGCTCCGACCCCCAATTTTCAAAATTCCAAATATATATATATATATTTTCCTTTAGTTCCTTCTTTAGAAGTCTTTTTTTTTTTGAGATGTCAAATCCAAAAATATTTTCTAAAAAGTCTTTTTCCCAAAATTCAGTCTTTTTAAATTTACAAAAAAATGAAAATCCAAAAATATATTTTCTGTCTTTTTAAATTTACCAAAAAAAAATGAAAATCTAATATATATATATATATATATTTTAAAGTCTTTCTTTCGAAAATTCTAAAAAAAATAACAAAACAAAAAAAAAAGCGAAATAAAAAAAAAACTTTCTTTAGAAGTTTTCTTTCAACCCAAAAAAAAAATAAAAACAAAATCCAAAATATTTTCTTTGCTAGGATGTTTCGTGGGGTTATTTATATATGAGTAAAAAAAGAGTTAGTTTATTTACTTTATTACTGATCCTCCTTGAATTACGTAAGATCTGATTCATGTTCCCACATGATACGTAGGCAACCCACATCAGGTTCGATCGAATAATTTTTTTTTTTTAAAGTGAAAAAAATAAAAAAGAAAAAGAAAAAAGAGTGTTCATTCTAACATGTTTGTTGTTTTGAAATAAAACCTGGTTTAAGGTGGTCGGTTTGTTGGTTTGCAATGGCGAGTCCAGGATCCCTCAGAAATAAAAGCATCTTCTCAACCGAAGGAACAAGAACCACTATTGTTGATCCAACTAAGGTCGTGAAAAAAAGGCAAGTAGACAAGTTTGTGATAAAAATGGAGGCAAATGTTGGCTGACTTCTACCAGTTTTGAGCAACAGGACATGCTCTTCTTGGATGATCTGTGATGATAGGGAGACATGAGGATTTGTCCAAGTCCTTTGGCAAATAAGTTACTGTGAAAGTTCCCATGCTGTAAGTCCTAAAATCCGATAGCCAATATGGGGAGCGGTTTGATCAAAAGTCAAAATTTGAGTGCTGAATCCATAGCAATAAAAATAGTTGAATATCGTAGTAATGCTGATGTGCAAGTCCGTGGCTACGATATCGCTTGGTAACTGAAAAATCACTCCTCTTTAGCGAGGGAGGAGCCTTGGTAGCTTATTTTGACGTCTTTTCTATTATCTGGGTTATCCAGGGTTGCAACCCAGATTTCAATTTGTTTGTTTTGTCGTCCAACCTTTCCATCCTTTACTCAACGAAATATAGTTTGTCTTTTTGTGTCATTCTGTGCTTAATGCTTTTCCCGCTAGTTCTAGTGACATGACATGCATGCAGATTTTTGGCCAGATCTTAGAAAACTGATTTAGTCTTGAACTGGATAACTGAGAACAAGATACTTTTGAGGATGAATAAATAATCGAAACACTTTGGAATTAAGCTTAAGCAAAATTCACGTGAACTAGAATAGTCATACCTGTGGAGGTTAACGATCTATACCTTCAAATCATTGTGAAGATCGGGTTTGAGGAAGAATCAATTGAAGATTGGTGTAAAGTTTGACATCAATGGATAGAAAGTGTCTTTCGACCACGACATACAAAAGAGACAGACATGTTCATCAATGCTGTGATCGCGAAAGGATACTATGTTTGGCGTTCTCTAGGCCGGAAGGCCATTTTTCTGCCATCCAAGCACTTTATACCCTTCATTACCCTTTTTGAGCTTGTGTTATTTTCTTTGACCACCCTCTTTTGGAATCAAGTTTCGAGTTAAAAGTCTAAAAAAAAAATTGAAATAAAAAAAATAAAAAAAAAGTCCATGCCCCAAGAATACAAACTGGTGCAACTGAAAAAAGAATAAGAGAAGAACAGTCAAAGATCTATGCCCCAAGAATACAAACTGGTGCAACTGAAAAAAGAATAAGAGAAGAACAGTCAAAGATCTATGCCCCCAGGAAATAAAAGTTGGGGAAACTTATTTTGAAAAAAAAAAGAGAAAAAAGAAAGAAAGATAAAAAAAATATAGTTAGGCCATATGTTTGAACTACGTTTGACCTGATTCCTTAAAAAAGGGATATGTAGGCAGCCTTACACGGTTTGGTTCAACCAAATAAGAATTTCAAAAAAAAAATAAAAAAAATCCAGTATCTAAAACTGGGGCATGCGTTTGTTTTCATTTTTTGAAAGAGTCGATTCCAAGAGTTGAAAGTGTAAAATCCATCATATTGAGTCTACTTTGAGCCTTCATGCCGTCATTTCTTTCTAACCATATATAAAAGCCTTCCAAACAAGACCTCCTGATCAGTTTTGAGAATGCCAATGGAAATCTACAATGAGCAATGATTGTCATATGGAGGACATGGTCATGTTTCTCACTCAAGGAATCAAGAAAAAAAAAAGAGAAACAAAAAAGAGAGAGTCTTACTAGTGAAAACCCTCACAAACACTGTAAGACGACGGAAAGTAGAGATAAATAAATGAGAGAGACTTGTTGGTGAAAATCTCTCGGGGAACCACTAGTCGAAAGTAAGTCATGAAACTGATGTATAGAATTAACACAAACACGCCCGACTTCAAGGCCCGAGGGAATAACGAAATGAATGATTAGAACAGTTTGATAGATTAGGCCGTTGAGTCCAAAATGCATGTCATGATCATTATGGCTAGTTACCTCATTCAAAAAAATAAAAAAAATAAAGCCTTTTCCTCCTTTATATATATATATAAAAACTCTTCCTTCTTTCCTTCTTGATGAAGGCATCTCTTATAAATATTGTTTCTTTGCATCATTATATCCTTTGCTTTGAGTCAGTCCTTGTCAAAACAAGTAAGAAATAATTTCAAAATCTGCTACCAGCTTTTCAGTTTCACAAAGCAAATTCTGGCCAGAGCTTTCAAGATAACATTATCGGAGAAGTAACATGCACACAGTTGTTATAGTCGACAAGTCTTGAGGATTCGTGCAGTACAAAGGTTCCCCGAAAGATATTTTTTTCTTCCTACTTCTCAAAAACAAGCAAAGAAAAGACCGCAAAATTGATTACGGGTTCCCTGTAGTACTGAACAGAGACTATGAAGTGTGCACATCATGCAAAAGGCGCATACCCAGTTGCAATTCTCTCTGACAAACAAATTGCTCGAAAATCAAGAAGCCATTCAAGATATCAGAAAAGGTCACCTAAGCAAATATCTACAGTAGGGATAAGGTTGATTGAGCCACAAACACAATCAGGGTTGGTACAGAGAGCAAAAGTCTCTTGAAAGAAACAATAGAGTCTACCAGCAGTGTAGCCAACTACCAATACATTCGGTCTTCCTGAAGCGAATGTGCACAAAGTCAAGCTGCCAAAGACAACAAGGCCACAAACCGACCACCACTTTGAAAACTCATAATTTTTCTTTATTTGAAGCAGGAACAAAGCAGCGCATAATGGCGATTCTCAAAGGACGAATGTCACAAAAGGTAAGTTCCTCAAAATCTCCATTTTCTTCTATTTTCAGCATGAGTCACTACTATTCATACCTCCCATTTTCGTAGCTTAACTAAGATAGAACCTTTTCACCTAGGGGATCGAGCTCATAGTTTCGGGTAGAAGTACTCTTCGCTCAGCTTGTTCTACGTAGCTTAAGCCATGTAGAACCTTTTTGCCTAGGGGGATCCAGCTCATAGTTCCGGGTAGAAGTACTTTTCGCTTAGGTTGTTTTACGTAGCTTAACCCAGGTAGAACTTTTTCACCTAGAGGGATCCAGCTCATAGTTCCGGGTAGAAGTACTTTTCGCTTAGGTTGTTTTACGTAGCTTAACCCAGGTAGAACTTTTTCACCTAGAGGGATCCAGCTCATAGTTCCGGGTAGAAGTACTTTTCGCTTAGGTTGTTTTACGTAGCTTAACCCAGGTAGAACTTTTTCACCTAGAGGGATCCAGCTCATAGTTCCGGGTAGAAGTACTTTTCGCTTAGGTTGTTTTACGTAGCTTAACCCAGGTAGAACTTTTTCACCTAGAGGGATCCAGCTCATAGTTCCGGGTAGAAGTACTCTTCACTCATGTTGTTTTACGTAGCTTAACCCAGGTAGAAAATTTTTTGCCTAAGGGGATCCAGCTCATATTCCTGGTAGAAGTACTCTTCGCTCAGGTTGTTTTACATAGCTTAACCCAGGTAGAACCTTTTCGCCTAGAAGGATCCAGCTCATAGTTCCGGGTAGAAGTACTATTCGCTCAGGTTATTTTTCGTAGCTTAACCCAGGTAGAACCTTTTCTCCTAGGGGGATCCAGCTCATAGTTCCGGGTAGAAGTACTCTTCGCTCAGCTTGTTTTACTTAGCTTAACCTAGGTAGAACCTTTTCGCCTAGGGGGATCCAGCTCATAGTTCCGGGTAGAAGTACTCTTTGCTCAGGTTGTTTTATGTAGCTTAACCCAGGTAGAACCTTTTTACCTAGAGGGATCCAACTCATAGTTCTGGGTAGAAGTACTCTTCACTCAGGTTATTTTACGTAGCTTAACCGAGGTAGAAACTTTTTTGCCTAGGGGGATCCATCACATAGTTTCGGGTAGAAGTACTCTTCGCCAAGGTTGTTTAACGTAGCTTAACCCAGGTAGAATCTTTTTTCCTAGAGGGATCCGGCTCATAGTTCCGGGTAGAAGTACTCTTCGCTCAACTTGTTTTACGTAGCTTAACCCAGGTAGAACCTTTTCACCTAGGGGGATCCAGCTTATAGTTCCGGGTAGAAGTACTCTTCGCTCAGGTTATTTTACGTAGCTTAACCCAGGTAGAACCTTTTCACCTAGGGGGATCCAGCTTATAGTTCCGGGTAGAAGTACTCTTCGCTCAGGTTATTTTACGTAGCTTAACCCAGGTAGAACCTTTTCACCTAGGGGGATCCAGCTTATAGTTCCGGGTAGAAGTACTCTTCGCTCAGGTTATTTTACGTAGCTTAACCCAGGTAGAACCTTTTCACCTAGGGGGATCCAGCTTATAGTTCCGGGTAGAAGTACTCTTCGCTCAGGTTATTTTACGTAGCTTAACCCAGGTAGAACCTTTTCACCTAGGGGGATCCAGCTTATAGTTCCGGGTAGAAGTACTCTTCGCTCAGGTTATTTTACGTAGCTTAACCCAGGTAGAACCTTTTTGCCTAGAGGGATCCAGCTCCTAGTTTCGGGTAGAAGTACTCTTCGCTCGCATTATTTTACGTAGCTTAACCCAAGTAGAAACGTTTTTGCCTAGGGGGATCCAACACATAGTTCCGGGTAGAAGTGCTCTTCGCCATGGTTGATTTACGTAGCTTAAACCAAGTAGAACCTTTTCGCCTAGGGGATCAAGCTCATAGTTCCAGGTAGAAGTACTCTTCACTCAGGTTATTTTTCGTAGCTTAACCCAGGCAGAACATTTTTACCTAGGGGGTCCAGCTCATAGTTCCGGGTAGAAGTACCCTTCGCTCAGCTTGTTTTACGTAGCTTAACCCAGGTAGAACATTTTCGCCTAAGGGGATCCAGCTCATAGTTCCGGGTAGAAGTACTCTTCGCTCAGGTTGGTTTACCTAGCTTAACCCAGGTAGAACCTTTTCGCCTAGAGCTATCCAGCTCATAGTTCCGGGTAGAAGTACTCTTCGCTCAAGTTGTTTTACATAGCTTAACCCAGGTAGAAACTTTTTCGCCTAGGGGGATCCAGCTCATATTCCTGGTAGAAGTACTCTTCGCCCATGCTTGCTTTTTGCAGTTTAACCAGGTAAAACCTTTTCGCCCATGGGATTCATTTTCATTTTAGTAATATAGAGTACCAATCTCTGGTTACATTTTTTTCCCGTAATATAGGGTGTTATCTCCTGATTACATTTCCTTTCCGTAATATAGGGCGCCAACCCCTGGTTACATTTCCTTTTCAGTAATACATGTCGCCAACCCCTGGTTACATTTCCTTTTTAGTAATACATGAGACCATCCCCTGGTTACATTTCATTTTTAGTAATACAAGGCGCCAACCCTTGGTTATATTTCCCTTTCAGAAATACAGGGTACCAACCCCTGGTTACATTCCCTTTTCAGTAATACAAGGCACCAACCCCTGGTTACATTCCCTTTTCAGTAATACAGGGCGCCAACCCCTGGTTACATTCCTTTTCGTTAATACAGGGCACCAACCCCTGGTTACATTTTTTTTGAGTAATATAGTGTACCAACCCGTGGTTGCATTCTTTCCTATTAATACAGGTCACTAACCCCTGGTTATATTTCCTTTTCCGTAATACAAGGTACCAACCCATGGATACTTTTCCTCACCAGTATCAGGGTACATCAATCCCTAGCTGTGTTTTTCGACATAGGGTCTCCACTCCTTAGTCTTCTTACCAGTATCAGGGTACACTATTCCCTATCGCATTTTCCCAACATAAGGTACACCAATCCTTAGTTGAGGCACCATTTAGATAATCAGGGTACACCATTCCCAAAGAATCATGTTTTCCCAGGGTACACTAATCCCGACATTTTATTGCTTTCAATAATGAAGTAGTATAGAGTTTGGTTACATATAACTCACAAAATTTTTCTAGTGAAAACTGGGCAAAAAAAATTGTTCGTTTGTTCTGGTGTCTGAGCAAATTTTACCTCGAGACACGTGTTCGAGATGAACAATAAAAGAAGTCTCAATCCAAAATAAAGGAAAGAAAACAAAAAGAAGTGAATCCAGAATGCAGAAGCGGATGAAAAGATGTGAACTTCTCCAGACATGACTGAAGTCACGAGCATTGCGTTTCCCGTTTTCATCAGAAGAGGTCGTAGAAGAATGAACTGGCACCTACAACGAGCAAGCATCAAGGTTCAGATCAGAGTCTGCGTGGATAACCAGTCAATACTCAAGATCAAGTTTTAGAAGACTTATAGATATGAATCTTGTAACTCATAGCTGATAAGCTTGTTTATTCTCTTTTGATTTTGATGTAATAACACGACTACAGGCCGGAGCCTCGACGGAACCTCACTCGACTCTCCAACTCAATATTCCATCCTTTTTTCTTGAACTACACGCGACCTGATTCCCTTATAACCCGGGATATGTATGCCGTCCAAAATCAGGACTCAGTTGCACTCTTTTCTCTCTTCCCTTTTGAATAATGTTATGGACAAAAATTAGTCATATCGCTCATATTTCTTTGCCTGAAAACACTTAATGTTTCCAAGCAAAGAGGGGCATGCTGTGATCACCTAATATTTTGACCATATTTGAATATTTTCACTACTTTTTAGTTGGTAAATATTTTTAAAGCTTTTGTTTTATCTTTTTATACGTTTTTAAGAAAATAAAAAAAGGTTATATTTTTAGATAATTAGTCTTGCTTTAAATATATTTTTTTTAAAAAGAAAGAAAAATTTCAAAATATATTTTATTAGTCTAAAGATTTTCTATTAATAAATATTGAATATTTAGTACTTTAATCCTTTGGCTAGTAAGATGTAGTATTTTACACTATTTACCTATTATCTCTAAATAAATAAATAAAAAAGAGTAAAAAGAAAAACGAACGAAAGGGTGGCACAACGATGTGGCCTTGAAATGTTTGTACAAATCTTGCACATGCACTTTTCCCAATTGGCTACCCACTTTTCAAAAAGCTCACATGGGGTAGGAATCCAATTTCTCCTTCCCCCAATTTTTATTCTACTATACATATAACAAAAAGTCAAAAAGGGGAGGAGGAAAGATAGGATCCGAGAGAGAAGCAAAAAGAGAGGAAGTTAGATCCGGGGACAGAGAGCAGAGAGAGAAGAAAACGCAGCACAAAAAAACAAATATATACTACAAATGGATCTTATCTTTTTCCTGGGGAGATACCATTTATAACACTTATTTTTCCACCATTAAAATCACCTCTAAAACTCCATAACCCAGTAACTTAACCCCACTGCCAAACACTACTACTTCTTCACAAAAGCCAATTGGGAGCTGAGCTATAAATCATCCCATTTTTCCGCCAAAAACAGTCCCTAAATCAACACTCCAAACCCAGCAAAAAAATAATATAGTCCATCAATTGCAACTTTTAAACCTAAAATAAAGCTTAAAAAAACCCATTTATAGCAACACCATAAAACAACCTTTAAATCATCGTTGTTATTAGAGTTTCGGTCGAGGTTCAGTCACTAGCGAGATTTTCAATCACTGATTTCGGTTCGAAGCCGACTTTGGTCTTTAAAGTTTCAAAGGGTGTTGATATCATAGTCTTTGATGTAAAGGTCCATTTATACTCTCATTGTAATTCTTTTATTTTCTTTAATAATCATAAATTGGTAAGCTTTATTATTAATATTTTAGTGTTTAAATTTGTGCTCTACTGAATAATGTCCTCTATGTTACTGTTATGTTAACTTGATGTGATTGTATTGTTGTTTAAAGCATTTCCATTTTAGGATTATCTCTATGCTTGATTATAGGAATAATATGGACGTTATAGTAATATCTTTAGTTACAATAATATCTAAATGCTACACTTCTTCCCAACAAATTTCATAATTTGTGACTTTACAATAATCTCAAACTTAGGATTTGAGCACTCATAAATATCGCTAGTATGCTTTAGGCGCACAGTAATAAATCAATTATCGTGATTTATGTATACGTTCGTGTGACATAATTACAATTTTCAAAATTGAAGGCAAGGTTTGTGTAACGACTCGGCTGGTCGTTTTAAGAGTAATATCCCTGATCTCCTATTTACTGCTTCTCCCATATCTATTTCTGCTATTGTGACTTGTTAGAAGGTTTCGTTTTGGTTTTTGGAGTGATTTGGGACACTTAGTCCCTAAACGAAAGCTTAAGTCTTAGGATTTTGACCGTAGTCGAAACTGTATGAAGGTGACTCCGGAATGGAGTTTTGTCGGTTTCGTTAGCTCCGTTGGGTGATTTTGGACTTAGGAGCGTGTCCGTATTGTGTTTTGGAGGTCCGTAGCTCACTTAGGCTTGAAATGGCGAAAGTCAAATTTTTGGAGCTTTGGGCCGGTAGTGGAAATTTTGATATCGGGGTCGGTTTCCAATTCCGAAAGTTGGAGTAGGTACATAATATTGAATATGACTTGTTTGAAAAATTTGGGGTCAATCAGACGTGGTTTGGTTGGTTTCGACATCGGTTGTCGAATTTGGAAGTTTCTAGTTCTTTAAGTTTGAATCGGAGGATGATTTGTGATTTTAGCATTGTTTGATGTGATTTGAGGGTTCGACTAAGTTCGTATGGTGTTTTAGTATTGGTTGGTATGTTTGGTCGATGTCCTGGGGGCCTCGGGCGTGTTTCGGATGCTCAACGGGTTATTTTTGGACTTAAGGAGGTGGCAGTTTTTGCTGGTGTTCTGCAGCTGGTTTTCCTTCTTCTCACGCGATCGTGTAGAGTAATTGGGAGACTGGCTGGGTTATCTCTTCGCGTTCGCTAAGAATGGGGCGTGATCATATTGGTTCGTCAGCTTATGCATCACGAACGCGTGGGCTAGGCCGCGTTCACGAAGAAGAAATAAGGCAGTAGTGGAATTGGGTGTTGTTCTTCGCTATCATGCGAGGTCATTCGCGATCGCGTAAGTTTGAGGAGCTATTTTATCGCATTCGTGTGGAGAGTTACGCGTTTGCGTAGAGTAAAATAATGGGGCAGCAAAGTTGTTCTTCGCGATCTTTAGGGTATTTTCGCGATCGCGATTAAGGAAAACTATTTGGGCAAAATTAAAGTTCAAAATCAAGGGGTTTTGGTTCATAACTCAAAATTTGATTGAGAGCTCGGTAGAAGGCGAAATTTGGAGAGATTTTCGGAGAAAGTTTTTGGGTAATGATTCTTAACTCCTTTATGGTTATATTCTACTAATCTATGGTTGATTTCATCATTTAATTTCGAATTTTGGGGTTGAAATTGGGAAAAATTTGGAAGAACTTCTTCAACAAAGATTTCGAGTTTTGAAAGGGGATTTGTGGTCGGATTTGAGTAATTTTTATATGGTTAGACTTGTGAGCGAATGAGCGTTCCTATTTTGTAACTTTTATAAGATTCTGAGATGTGGGTCCCATGAGCGATTTTTGAGTTAATTTGGAAATTTTTGTTAAAATGTTGATTTCATTAATTAGATGAGTTTATTATGGTTGTATTTTTTTAATATGTAATTGCTTTTGGCTTGATTTGGGCCATTCGAAGCCGGATATTCATGGGAAAGGTATTGTGACCGATTGATTGAGCTTGGTTCGAGGTAAGTGGCTTGCTTAACTTTGTGTGGGGGAAATCCCCTTAAGATTGGAAATATTGTGATATGTGAGCGCCGTGTACGTGAGGTGATGAGTACGTACACAGGCTAGTTGTGGAAAAAAACCGATTTTCTTACTGAGCAACAACTTGTTTTCCTCTTATTTTGAGTTAAACCATTTTAATGAGTATTATTCTATTTTCATTCTTAATTTAGTTATTTCCAATATGTGTAGCTATCCTGTTTAGTCTAATACAACATGTCTACGTGTCTTAATTGCCTATGTGAACTCTGTGTAGCATGCTTAGTGAATTTTCTGCTTCTTCCTTAACTGGTACTTAGTCTAAATCGTAAGATTTCGTGATGTAGTTGCATTTCTATTGTTTGCGCTGCATATGTACTTTGGGACTACGGAACGGTATTTCGGAATATCCCCCTGTACTGCATATTTATGTTCGGACTATGGAACGGTATTCCGGAAGATCCCCCTGTCTTGAATATTTACTTTGGGACTACAGAACGGTATTCCGGGAGATCCCCCTGCACATTTTCTTTGGGACTACGGAACGGTATTTCGGGAGATTCCCCTGCACATTTACGTTTGAGACTATGAGACAGTATCTCGGGAGATCCTCTATTGTGTTTCTGTGTACTGAGCTGTTACCTTCTATGATTTCATTATTGTTAAATTTCAGGCTTTAATTTATTGCGGTATTACACTCTATATTGTTTTATTATATATTTAATAGTAGGGCCCTGACCTGACCTCGTCACTACTCGACCGGGGTTAGGCTTGGCACTTACTGGGTACCGATTGTGGTGTACTCGTGCTACTCTCTGCACATGTTTTTCATGTGCAGATCCAGGTGCACCTTATCAGCCGCACTATCAGTGAGACGAGAGAGCTTTGGACACTTCAAGGTATATCTGCCGCGTCCGTAGACCTCGGAGTCCCCTTCTACTCTTTCTCAAGTCCATTATCTTCTGTATTTTTCCTTGTTAGACTCTGATGTATAGAGACACTAGATTTTTCCTTCTATAGTTTGTGATTCACGATGTTCCGGGTTTTGGGATTGTTGTGTATTTTTGAATAGTTGGTTAAATTTATATTTGTATTTCATTATTTCGCAAAATATTAGGCTTACCTAGTTGTAGAGACTAGGTGCCATCACGACGTCATACGGAGGGGAAATTGGGCCGTGACAAGTTGGTATCATAGCTTTAGGTTCGTAGGTGTCGTGAGTTACAAGCCGATTTATTAGAGTCTCGCGGATCGGTATGGAGACGTCTGCACTTATCTTCGGGAGGGTATGGAACTGTTAGGAAAATTTCACTACTTTGATTCCTTGTCGTGCGAAAATTGTTGACTTCAAAGATCTAAACTTCTGTATTCTATTCTCTCACAGATGGTGAGGACACGTACAAGTAGATCTGATGAACATGCACCTGCGCCCCCTGCTAGAGCCGGGGCCAGGGTAGAGGCCGAGGACGTCCACGTGGTGCAGCCAGAGCACCCGCACGAGCTGCTACAGAGGAGCCCCCAGTAGCTCCAGTTGGAGGGCAGACACATGAGGTATCTATTTCTGCACCAACCCTCTAGGAGACTCTAGCCCAGTTTCTGAGCATGTTCAGCACCTTAGCTCAGGCTAGATTGATTCCACTTACTCCTGCCACATCTCAGTCCGGGGGAGGAGCACAGACTCCGGTCGCCGTTACTCCAGAGCAGCGGGTTCAGGTCGACCAGGTTCCAGAGGTTGTACCAATGCAACTGGTAGCTCCAGCTCAGCCCGAGGTTAGAGCAGCAGCTTCTGAGGTGGAGCAGCTCAGACTTAAGAGGTACAAGAAGTACCACCCACTTACTTTCAGTGGATTGGCCACAGATAGTGCTCAGGGTTTTCTGGAGGAGTGTTATTGTATTCTCCGTACTATGGGCGTAGTGGAGACGAGTTGGGTTTCTTTTACTACATTCCAGCTTAGGGGAGCAGCCTATCAATGGTGGCGTGCTTATGAGCTGAGTAGTCTGGCTGAGGCAACTTCACTTACATGGACTCAGTTCTCGGATATGTTTTTGAGTATGTCCCTCAGAGCCTTAGGGACTCATGGCGCGCGAAGTTTGAGCAGCTGCGCCAGGGTGCTATGACTATGTCAGGGTATTCAGTCCGTTTTAGTGATTTCACCCGACATGCACTGGCCTTAGTTGCCACAGTTCGAGAGAGGGTTCGACGGTTTATTGAGGGACTCCATCCCAGCATCCGGAGTAGTATGGTCAGGGAGTTGGAGATGGATATTTTTTATCAGCAGGTTATGAGTATTGCCAGGAGATTTAAGGGCATGTTTGTCCGGGATAGAGAGGAGAGGTAGGCCAAGAGGTCTCGAGAGGCTGGCTATTATTCTGGAGCTCATTCCCCAGCAGCTCGCCATGGTAGAGGTTATGTGAGCCACCCCGTTCATTCAGCTCTTCCAGCCGCCAGCGGTGTTCCAGCTCCTCCTAGGTCCCAGGAGCCTTATTATGCACCGCCAGTATCTAGTGTGCCTCCTGCACGGCGTGTTCCTAGTGGCCAGTCTAGCAGACCTGGACAGAGCCAGTCATAACAACCATGCCCTCCCAGAGCTTGTTTTGATTGTGGTGACACTCACCATGTGGTGAGGGATTGCCACAGTATTAGGAGGGGTGCACCTCTACAGACTTCTCAGCCACAACGTGCTCCACTGGGTCCTCAGGCTATGGTTATAGCACCAACTGCCACCCCACATGCTCAGCCAGCTCGAGGTGGAGGTCGAAGAGGTAGAGGTCACCCTAGAGGGGGAGGCCAGGCCAGATATTATGCACTTCCTGCTCGTACAGAGGCATTTGCTTCTGATTCTGCCATTACAGGTATTGTTCCGGTCTGTCATAGAGATGCGTTAGTATTATTTGACCTAGGCTCTACATATTTTATGTATCCTCTTATTTTGCCCCGTATTTGGGTGTATATAGGGATTCTTTGAGTTTCCCTATTTATGTGTCTACTCCTGTGGGAGATTCTCTTATTGTGGACTGCATGTATCAGTCATGTTTGGTTGCTCTTAGTGGTTTTGAGACCAGAGCTGATTTATTATTTCTCAGCATGGTGGACTTTGATATTATTTTGGGCATGAACTGGTTGTCTCCCTGTTATGCTATTCTTGATTGTCACACTAAGACCGTGACGCTGGCTATGCCAGGATTTCAGCTATTTGAGTGGAGAGGTACCTTAGAGTATACTCCCAGCAGAGTTATTTCATTTCTTAAAGCTCAACGAATGGTTGAGAAGGGGTGTGACGCGTATCTAGCTTATGTGAGAGATGTCAGTATTGATACCCCTACAGTTGAGTCAGTTCCAGTAGTGAGGGACTTTTCAGATGTGTTCCCAGCTGACCTTCCGGGCATGCCGCCTGACAGAGATATTGATTTTGGCATTGATTTTTTGTCGGACACTCATCCTATCTCTATTCCTCCATATCGTATGGCTCCTCCTAAGTTAAAGGAGTTGAAGGAACAATTACATGAATTTCTTGATAAGGGCTTCATTTGGCCCAGTGTGCCACCTTGGGTGCTACTGTCTTATTTGTGAAGAAGAAGGATGGTTATATGCGGATGTGTATTAATTACCGCCAGTTAAACAAAGCCACAGTGAAGAACATATATCCATTGCCTCGTATTGATGACTTATTTGATCAATTACAGGGTGCCAGAGTGTTTTCCAAGATTGACTTACGTTCAGGTTATCATCAGTTAAAGATTCGGGAGCCAGATATCTCGAAGACTGCTTTCAGGACCAGATATGGTCACTATGAGTTTCTTGTTATGTCTTTTGGGCTGGCCAATGCCTCAACAGCTTTTATACACTTGATGCACAGTGTGTTCCAGCCTTATCTTGACTCATTTGTCATTGTGTTTATTGACGACATTCTGGTATACTCCCGGAGTCGGGAGGATCATGAGCAGCACCTGATGACTGCACTTCAGACCTTGAGAGAAAAGAAGTTATATGTAAAATTTTCAAAGTGTGAGTTTTGGCATAACTCAGTGGAATTCTTGGGTCATATAGTATCGAGTGAGGGGATCTAGGTGGATCCGAAGAAGATTGAAGCAGTACAGAGTTGGCCCAGACCGTCCTCAGCTATAGAGATCCGGAGTTTTCTTGGTTTAGCGGGGTATTACCGTCGCTTTGTAGAGGTATTCTCATCTATTGCAGCACCTATGACCTGGCTGACCAGAATGGTGCTTTGTTTAGGTAGACAAAGGAATGTGAGGATAGCTTTTAGAAGCTCAAGACAGCTTTGACTACAACCCCAGTATTGGTATTGCCTACAGGTTCGGGTTCTTATACTGTATATTGTGATGCATCGCGGATTGGTCTAAGCGCGGTGTTGATGAAGGATGGTAGGGTGATTACCTACGTGTCTAGACAGCTGAAGGTGCATGAAAAGAACTATCCTGTCCACGACCTTAAGTTAGAAGCTATTGTTCATGCCTTGAAGATTTGGCGGCATTATTTGTACGGTGTTCCTTGTGAGATTTACACCGATCACCGGAGTTTGCAGCATCTATTCAAGCAGAAAGATCTTAATTTGCGTTAGAGGAGGTGGTTGGATCTACTTAAGGATTATGATATCACTATTTTGTACCACCCTGGGAAGGACACTGTGGTGGCCGATGCTTTGAGTCATCGGGCAGAGAGTTTGGGGAGTTTAGCATATCTACCAGCAGCAGAGAGGCCATTGGCGTTGGATGTTCAGGCCTTAGCCAGCCAGTTTGTGAGATTGGATATTTCTGAGCCGAGTCGAGTATTGGCTTGTGTGGTCTCTCGGTCTTCTCTTTATGATCATATCAAGTGCGTCAGTATGATGACCCCCAGCTGCTTGTCCTTAAGGACACAGTCCAGCATCATGATGCTAAGGAGGTCACTATTGGAGATGATGGTGCATTGAGGATGCATGGCAGGCTATGCGTGCCCAATGTAGATGGTTTTCGTGAGTTTATTCTCCAGGAGGCTCACAGTTCGCGGTACTCTATTCATCCAGGTGCCACAAAGATGTATCAGGACTTGAAACATCATTACTAATGGAGGAGAATGAAGAAGAACATAGTAGAGTATGTGGCTCGATGTTTGAATTGCCAGCAGGTAAAATATGAGCATCAACGTCTAGGTGGATTGCTTCAGAAGTTAGAGATTCCGGAGTGGAAATGGGAGCGGATCACTATGGATTTCGTTGTTGGACTCCCACAGACTCAGCGGAGGTTTGATGCAGTTTGGGTGATTATGGATAGGCTGACCAAGTCGACTCATTTCATTCATGTGATGACTACCTATTCTTCCGAGCAGCTAGCTTGAATCTACATCCGTGAGAACGTCAGGCTTCATGGCGTACTGATATCTATTATCTCTGACCGGGGTACGCAGTTTACATCACGGTTCTGGAGAGATGTACAACAAGAGTTGGGTACTCGGGTTGAGTTGAGCACAACATTTCATCCTCAGATGGACGGACAGTCCGAGCGCACTATTCAGATACTGGAGGATATGCTCCGCACTTATGTGATAGATATTGGGGTACATGGGACCAGTTTTTTCCACTTACGGAGTTTGCTTACAACAACAGTTATTAGTTCAGCATTCAGATGGCATCGTATGAGGCTCTGTATGGTAGGCGGTGTCCTTCCCTAGTGGGATGGTTTGAGCCAGTCGAGGCTAGATTTTTAGGTACAGACTTGGTTCAGGATGCCTTGGAGAAGGTTAAGGTGATTCAGGATCGACTTCGCACAGCCTAGTCCAGACAGAAGAGTTACGTGGACTGGAAGGTTCGGGATATTGCATTCATGGTTGGATATTACTCCGGATTTCGCCTATGACGGGCGTTATGAGGTACAAAAAGAAGGGCAAGCTGAGCCCAAGGTTTATTGGTCCCTTTGAGGTGTTGCGGAGAATTGGGGAGGTTGCTTATGAGGTTGCCTTACCTTCCAATCTAGCAGGAGTTCATCTGGTATTTCACGTTTTGATGCTCCGAAAGTATCACGGTGACCCGACTCATGTATTGGATTTCAGCTCAGTCCAATTGGACAAGGATCTATCTTATGTTGAGGAGCCAGTGGCTATTTTAGATAAGCAGGTCAGAAAGCTAAGATCAAAGAATATTGGTTCGGTGAAGGTTCATTGGAGGGGACATACGGTCGAGGAGGCGACTTGGGAGACCGAGCAAGATATTCTCATCCGTTATCCTCATCTTTTCACCACTTTAGGTATGTCTCTATGCTCGTTTGAGGACGAATGATTGTTTTAAGAGGGGAAGGATGTAACGACCCGTCCGATCGTTTTAAGAGTAATAGCCCCGATCCCCTATTTACTGCTTCTCCCATATCTATTTCTGCTATTATGACTTGCCGGTAGGTTTCGTTTTGGTTTTTGGAGTGATTTGGGACACTTAGTCCCTAAACGAAAGCTTAAGTCTTAGGATTTTGACCGTAGTTGGAACTGTGTTAAGACAACTCCGAAATGGAGTTTTGTCGGTTTCGTTAGCTCAATTGGGTGATTTTGGACTTAGGAGCGTGTCTGAATTGTGTTTTGGAAGTCCGTAACTCACTTAGGCTTGAAATGGCGAAAGTCGAATTTTTGGAGTTTTGGGCCGGTAGTGGAAATTTTGTTATCGGGGTCAGTTTACGATTCCGGAAGTTAGAGTAGGTCCGTAATATTGAATATGATGTGTGTACAAAATTTGGGGTGAATCGGACGTGGTTTGGTTGGTTTCGGCATCGGTTGTCGAATTTGGAAGTTTCAAGTTCTTTAAGTTTGAATCGGAGGATGATTTATGATTTTAGCGTTGTTTGATGTGATTTGAGGGCTCGACTAAGTTCGTATGGTGTTTTAGCATTGGTTGGTATGTTAGATCGACTCTTATGGTATGTTTTAGAATCAACGGGTTATTTTTGGACTTAAGGAGTTGGCAGTTTTTACTGGTATTCTGCAGTTGGTTTTAATTCATCGCGATCGCGTAAGAAGGCTCGCGATCGCATAGAGTAATTGGGAGTCCAGCTGGGTTATCTCTTCGCATTCGCCAATAATGGAACGTGATCGCGTAGGTTCGTCAGGTTATGCGTCGCGAACGCGTGGGTTAGGACACGTTCACGAATAAGAAATAAGGCAGCAGTCGAATTGGGTGTTGTTCTTCGCGATCGCATAAGTCTGAGGAGCTATTTCATCGCGTTCGTGTGGAGAGTTACGCATTCGCGTAGAGTAAAATAATGGGACAGCAAAGTTGTTCTTCGCGATCGCGAGAGTGTTTCCGCGATCGCGATTAAGGAAAAATATCTGGGCAGAATTAAAGTTCAAAATCGAGGGTTTTTGGTTCATAACTCAAAATTTGATTGAGACCTCGGTAGAAAGAGAAATTTGGAGAGATTTTCGGAGAAAGATTTTGGGTAATGATTCTTAACTCCTTTATGGTTATATTCCACTAATCTATGGTTGATTTCATCATTTAATTTTGGATTTCGGGGTTGAAATTGGGAGAAATTCGGAAGAACTTCTTCAACAAAGCTTTCGAGTTTTGAAAGGGGATTTGTGGTCGGATTTGAGTAATTTTTATATGGTTAGACTCGTGAGCGAATGAGCGTTCCTCTTTTGTAACTTTTACCCGATTCCGAGACGTGGGACCCACGGGTGATTTTTGAGTTAATTTCGGAATTTTCATTAAAAATGTTGATTTCATTAATTAGATGCGTCTATTATGATTGTATTTATGATATGTAATTGCTTTTGTCTAGATTTGGACCATTCGGAGTCGGATATTCGTGGGAAAGGCATTGTGACCGATTGAATGAACTTGTTTCGAGGTAAGTGGCTTGCCTAACTTTGTGTGGGGGAAATCCCCTTAAGATTTGGAACTATTATGATATGTGAGCGCTGTGCATGTGAGGTGACGAGTACGTATGCGGGCTAGTTGTGGAAAAAAAAATTGATTTTCTTACTGAGCAACAACCTATTTTTCTCTTATTTTGAGTTACACCATTTTAATGAGTATTAATCTATTTTCATTCTTAATTGAGTTATTTCCAATATGTGTAGCTATTCTTTTTAGTCTAATACAACATGTCTACGTGTCTTAATTGCCTACGTGAACTCTGTGCAGCATGCTTAGTGAATTTTCTGCTTCTTCTTTGACTCGTACTTAGTCTAAATCGTAAGATTTCGTGATGTAGTTGCATTTCTATTTTTTGCGTTGTATATTTACTTTGGGACTATGAAACGGTATTCCAGGAGATCCCCCTGTACTGCATATTTACTTTGGGACTATGAAACGGTATTCCAGGAGATCCCCCTGTACTGCATATTTACTTTGGGACTACAGAACGGTATTTCGGAAGATTCCCCTGCACATTTACTTTGGGTCTACGGAACGGTATTTCGGGAGATTCCCCTGCACATTTACGTTTGGGACTACAAGACGGTATTTCGGGAGATTTCCTGTTGTGTTTCTGTGTACTGAGCTGTTACCTTCTATGATTTCATTGTTGTTAAATTTCAGCCTTTATTTTATTGCGGTATTACACTCTTTATTATTTTATTATATATTTATCAGTAGGTCCTTGACCTGACCTCGTCACTACTCGACTGAGGTTAGGCTTGGCACTTATTGGGTACCGATTGTGGTGTACTCATGCTACTGTCTGCACATGTTTTTCGTGTGCAGATCCAGGTGCACCTTATTAGCCGCACTATCAGTGAGCTGGGACAACTTTGGAGACTTTAAGGTATATCTGCCACGTCCGTAGACCTCGGAGTCCCCCTCTACTCTTTCTCATGTCCATTATCTTATATATTTTTCCTTGTTAGACTCTGATGTATAGAGACACTAAATATTTTCTTCTGTAGTTTGTGATTCACGATGTTCCGAGTTTTGGAATTGTTGTGTATTTTTGAATAGTTGGTTAAATTTATATTTTTATTTTATTATTCCACAAAATATTAGGCTTACCTAGTTGTAGAGATTAGGTGCCGTCACGACGTCATACAGAGGGGAAATTGGGTCGTGACAGTATGCGTTCGCGCCAATTTAACGGAACAATCTTAATAATAATAATAAAAGCGCTATCAATGGGTACACATACGCGTGACTCGTTTCAAGATAATTCCATAACGCCATAATCAAGCAATAAAAGCGGACATAGGTAAAACATGGAAACCAATAAATCACAGTTCATCCAAAATTAATTCAAGCCAAGTTTAAGTCAATAAAGCGACCGTGCTAGAACCACGGGACTCGGAGAATGACTTACACCTTCTCCCTAGTCAATAAAATTTCTTACCCGGACTTTATTTTTGCAGACCAATAATAAAAGAGTCAAATCTTCCTTTGAATAGGGATTTAAATAAAAGGTGACTTGGAACACCCAAAAATCAAATTCCAAGTGACGACTCTGAATAATAAAATAATCCTTACTTCAAAAATATCACTTTAATTGAAAAACCTCTTTAACCCACATCAATCCATAACATATATCTCTTTTGGGGGTAAAAAGAGGTGTGACACTTATTAATTAATATTTTTTCGTTTTTATTTCCACCATCCCTTTCTTTTCTGATTGTTTCACTGTATTTTTATTCTCCTTCACTTATCCTCTTTGAAATAGTCTCTCTATTACAAATATAAAAAATTATTTTACCGATTCTTCTTTTTTTCGTCTCCAATTCCTCTTTAAAATAATTTACAAGGCTAATCACCATACATCACTCTCTTCACAAGATATGATTTTCTTTTTCTATTTTGTAGTATATCAATATTATATGATCTCGTGTTTGTAGTTTTATTTCTATTTTTTTAGCGTGCATGCATATATTATAGTTGAAAGAATGTAATACTACCTAGTTTTTTATTTCTAAAGAATAAATAGTTCTTTTTGTTTACTTAAATAAAAATAAAATCAACTAAATTCTTTTACAGTAAATATATGTATTTATTCTCTCTTTAAATAATACTAATTATAAATTAAACATAATAACTTTTTTTTTTTTGTAATTTGACACTCAAAAGTACTTTTTTTGAGGGATTACCAAACACAATTTACTCATCAAATATTACAAATCGTATTTCTCAAATGAATTGGTCAAACACAAGCTGCTACTATCCAAAAGAAAATCGAAAAATACTTTTGAATAAAAATATATCTTAAAATAAGTAATTTTAACAACTTGGCCAAACGATCTCATAACCTTACAAATAAGCACCATAAAGTATCATTTCCATCAGCACAATATAACAAAAATAACAGTTTTTACAATAACAACAGGAATAACCCTCAATAGCAAACTAGTTGGAGTTTGTTATATGAGTCATCAATGTCCATTTCGCTCGATTTGGATCATTTTATTCCAATGCATGCACAAGCGCAAATTTCACACTTTTTACTTGGTAATGTTTTACCCGTAAAATGGTACAGTTGAATTCATACGTGGTTTATAACTCCTTTATTTTACTATGATAGCTTCAGAATTATTTTATTGGCCTTTTGTGAGTGCATTTTTTTGAAATTTTTGACATTTTTAAAATCTTATTAATGCACATGTTGATGAAGAATTGCCTAGAGGAGTGAATGTGATAATGGGGAAGTAGGGTCCTTCAACAAGTCTATGCAATCTTTCTTCACAGATGTTAATGGCATTTTGTTTTCACATAATAAAAGTGAAATTTAAGGGGGAGAGGGGGGGTAGGGGGGATTATATATTCATAAGTTAAAGATTTTCAATTATAGGCCATTAACTTATTTTAATTATTCTGCTATTTCGTACTTATTTGATTTGAAAAATGAATGCTTGCAGGTTAATCTCATTTGTGCGGTTGAAGAACCATGAACATGTATGAGTTGATAAGTTAAAGTAAGAAATAATTTCTCTCTTTCTATATACAAGAGGGCATAAATAAGGTGAGTTGACCCCTTTTTTTGGCCAAAATTTTTATTTATCTATTTTATTCCTTTTTTGACTTTTCCCCTTCATTCTTTTTATATAATTTTTTAAATAATTGAAATGGATCATTTTCTATTCTATTTATTATATCTTACATTATGTTTATTTTAGTCACAGAAAGCTTCTCAACTATGTGCTGCCTCATTTTTCCGTTTCTAAAACCTTTATTTCCAATATCTTTATTTTGTGTTATTAAATGAAGGAAATACGGAGATCTTGCAAATTATATCATGACACAAAAAAGAAATTGGGAATGACAATAAGAAGACATAAGCTGCAGGAAGACATCATTAGCTCTGAAAGGACCAAGAGTCCAGCTAAGGAGGAAAAGAAACCAGCCATATGTTATTACCTCCTCTTCCTTTTGCTTTTCCTCTTTAAACTTGCAGCTTTCAAAATTCCTTCTTCCTCTAAATTTTTGCATTCTCACTTTTTTGTTTTTCTTTTTGTGGCTAACTTTTTTTTGTCTATAAAATGTTAAACGAAACATACAAAGATGTCTAATTAGCAAAACCAGATTTTCTTTTATAAAAATAATGCATTAGTATTTTACCATATTTAAATTTTTTTATACCCGTGAATGATGATGACAGTTGGGATGCATGTCTATGAATTTCATAAATCTTTCAATTTAATGCTTGCACATATACGGCGGAAACTTGATTTTAAAACATTGATTTACCCGTATTTGCTATTACTTATTAAAATCCCAAAGGTAGTCGGTCATATCTGAATTTTATCTCATAAAATCACTTTAATTATCATATATTTCTTGAGTTATTTTATGTCCTTAAGAATATTTTACATGTCAGTTTAGTTATCACTTTCTTATTAGTAGTTTTTATTTTTGTTTTCATTTCTTCCTTTCACAACAAAAAATCAAAGTATCATTTTGTAAATTTAATGATAACTTCTTTATGCCTGCACGAAGCGCTAACAATTTTACTAGGATTATTCAAAGCAAAGATATTTATGGAGCTTTCTGCTTTTATAATGGTACTAGTTAATTAGTACAAACGTGCGTTGCATGTTAATAATTACACGTAGATATTCGATTCAAAAATATTTTGCGTTTTATAGTTAGAGTTTTTAAAAATTAATAATAAAAATAATAATAGATGTTCAATTAGTTATCTCTACGAAGAAACAACATATTGAATAAATGGTAAAGCTATATTATATACTATAAAGGAAGAAAGCATTGTTGTAAAGCTTGACACGGAACACTGCAACAATCATCTATATGTTGTAAATCAATGCTATTATATTACCATAATACTTGAATTCGAAATGTTAATTAATAATTTAATATCGTCTGAATCTATACATATAATCAATTTGTTTAAATTAGTTAGATAGTATATGTACTTGTCGTATAATATTTGCAATGAAAATTAATAGTTGATGCATTCCGTAACTATAGTATTGTTGGTAAAAGATATTTTCACTTCATTGTTCAATAGCAAGTTTCAATAGCAGTCTAGCTGACGCATCATTCATTAATGAACCGTTTTGAGAAAACTAAGTTGCTTTACTATTCCAAATTTCTCATCTTTTCTTTTCCTTTAACCCCACCAAAATTTGACTTTTCCAAATTATTCTACTTCGTCTACTATTCCAAACCGGTTTGGGAAAACTAAATAACGTCCTATCTAGGGGTATTCATGGTTCGGTTTGAGTCTGTTTTTTTCCTAAAAAGAAACCAAACCAAGTAAGTCGATTTTTCAAATATTGAAACCAAATCAAACTAATTAAGTCGGTTTTTTATCGATTCGGTTTTTGTCGGTTTTTCGGTTTTTTCGGTTATTTGTCGTTTTTTTTAAAATATGAGACAATACACTATCAAACGCATATTCCGGCGAGTACATTTTCAACGTAACGCTATCAAACCAATTGCTCTTTGAGAAATCTATCATTTATCAAGATATATTGATGATAATTGACTCAAATAGTGATGAATAACTTAAGTACTCAATTAAAAATCGATTATTTTTAATATGAAATAAATTCTTGTACTTAATAAAAAAAAACTGCCAATCAAACTAGAAGGCAAAGAATTAGATTATTATAAAAGCAAAGAACTAGACTAAAAATACAAATGACTAATATGTACCATAAAGTTTTAAAAATTTTATATAAAAATATACATATATATAGGTATAATAATAAATTTAAATAGCTACTTTTATAGTCGGTTTGGTTCGATTTTTTGTTGTTGATTAAAACCAAAACCAAACCAAATTTGATCGATTTTTAAAATTTAAAACCAAAACCAAACCAAACCTAAAAATATCGGTTTTTTTGATTGGTTTGATTTGATTTTCGGTTTGATTCGATTTTTCGAATTTTTATGAACGCCCCTAGTCCTAACTCGAAAAGAATAAAAAAGAACTCTAACTAAAGGAATAGAAAGTGCTCGGAATAAGAAATACTCCTAAACCTAAAAGTTGTATAAGTTAAAAGGACTCCTAAAAACCGAAAAAAATTACAACTTTTATGTTTGCCTTATGTGTAATTTAAATAGGAAAAGAATTTGTCTTACGTGATTTAAAATTATATACTCAAATTTATAGAAATATTTAAGGTTATAAAAGTCGATCAATATTTCGAGAATATTTTAGTCGTTCAATATTTAACATAAATTATATGTACTTTTATAATAAGTAGTTTCTATGTTCGCGTTGCACGCATATCTTGTATTAAATATAAAATGCATATAAAAAATAATAAATTTTCAATTGCATAGATATTATAAAATTTTGACTGAATCAAGGACAAAATGGAACTAAATATTGTGGAATCACAAAGTCATACGTTAAAGTTGTAAAATCAGTCAAAATATGCAACAACATTTAAAACTTTTTATGATGCAGCAATTTACTTGAGTTAGGCGTAATGATTTGGGTACGTAAAAGTAATAATACTTCAGATACAATTTGTGACGAAGAAAATAGAGATGAAAAGTCACCCGTCATCCCTATTTCTCATGGCATTGCCTTTTTTGTTGTGTTGCATGGTATCCTATATTGGTTATTATAAAGAAATAAATTCTTAGAGGCACAACTATTTAAAATTATTTGTTTGATTATTCAAAAGGATATCAAATTATACAAAAAGTTACAGAAGTATACCTATTGCCTGAAATAGTGCATTTAAATCTTTAGTCTTGCAGAAAGCACGCAAGAGTCTTCATGTGTTTCATCCACAAGCGTACTAGTTCATGTCTGAGATGGTACAATGTTTTTCAACCGATCATCACTCATGTACCTACATAATTGTGGCGTGATCTACATCTAAATTATATTTCAAAATATAAAAAAATTACTTTGAACAATTAGAAACAAAAACATATTGTTGACCCTTCAAAACCAAAATATAATATAGATAAATAAATAAAAAGATAGTCATTTCCAGTGTATAAGCTAACTAATCAATCTACACAAAATGTCAAACATCACCCATGACTAAAAGAATATATGGTGTATATACACCACCCATTAACAATTAAACTATATTTTACCAAAGAACTTTACTTGATCAATTCTACCGATCTTCTATACCTAAACAATAAACCTTGGTAAATAGTATCATGTATATATACCATCATGTTTAAAAGTGCAAAAAGATCATAAAGTTTGCAATACTTACGGGGTAGACTGTTGGAAGGATTCAAAATTTTAGCTACAAAGATAAACAATCTGTCACTAATCTCCTTTGATATGCTAATTTCCCAATACCTCGTCTGTTGAATTTCAAAACTTAATTTGGAGACCTGGTGTTATGAAGTATTAATTGTTAGTTGATCTGTATTACAATAATGAATAACGAACCAGTAAACTTTCCGTAACAAGGAGAATAGAAACAGAAAGTTTGTAGCAACAAAATATCGAAATAATTTTTGAAAAGATAATTTGGAAATAAATCGAGCCCACTGAATGCACAGTGTGCCCTTAAGAAAATTATTCCCCTAAAGTACCCGAGGTGTTGGAATATTATCCTCCTCAGGATAGAACGATTTAGATCACCGGAGTATTGGTACAAAAACGCCGGTGAAGTAGCGAACTACTCGAAGGCTGTAAAACACACTCGAAATTTTATGCAGAAGAAGAAGATGAAAATGTAACGATCCGGCCGGTCGTTTTTAGAATTTAAGTCCCGTCCGGCGGCATAAGGTCCTGAGCAGCTTCATATTATGTGTATTGACGTGCATGTGTGGTTGAATTCGGTTATCGAATGTTTCAGAGGGATTTGGGACACTTAGTCCCTAAAACGGAAGTTTAAGTCTTAGGATTTTGACCGTAGTCGGAACTATGTAAAAACGACTCCGGAATGGAGTTTCGTCGGTTTCATTAGCTCCGTTGGGTGATTTTTGACTTAGGAGCATGTCCGGACTGTAAATCCGAGGTCTGTAGCTGATTTAAGCTTGAAATGGCGAAAGTCGAATTTTTGGAGATTTGGACCGGAAGTGGACTTTTTTATATCGGGGTCGGAATGCGATTCCGAGAGTTGGAACAGCTCCGTTATGTTATTTGGGTCTTGCCTACAAAATTTAACGTCATTCCGGGTTGGTTAGATTGGTTTCGGCACGAGTTTTCAAAGTTGGAAGTTTTGGATGTTCATAAGTTCGATTCGTGATGCGATTTGTATTTTCGGCATTTTCTGATGTGATTTGAGACCTCGAGCAAGTCCGTGTTAGGTTATGGGACTTGTTGGTATGTTTAGACGGGGTCCCGAGGGCCTCGGGTGAGTTTCGGATGGGCTACGGGTCATTTCCCCCTATTTTGAACAGCTGTTATCTATCATCTAGTTTCCTTCATCGCGTTCGCATCCTTGCCTTCGCGTTCGCGTAGTGTTATTTTGGAGGGTGAAATATTTTCTCTTCGCGTTCGCAGTCACCCTCTCGCGTTCGCGAAGTTCGGCCACCCCCTTCTTCGCGTTCGCATTCCCTATCTCGCGTTCGCGAAGTGCAAACCAGGCCTTGGGCACTGGTGATCATTTTCCTCTTCGCGTTCGCGCGTCGCTTACGCTGCCGCGTAGCTATTCCATTACACTCTTCGCGTTCGCGAAGAGCAGTCGTTGGGCTATCAGAATTTTTTTTCTCCGCGTTCGCGAACGTGTTGTCGCATTTGCGAAGAACAACCGGACAACTTTTGTTTTTATTCTTCGCGAACGCGTCCCTTTCTCCGCGTTCGCGATGCACAAAATACTTGAGTAGAATATAAAGTCCTCTATTCCGAGGGTTTGCCATTTTCACCATTTTTGAAGTTCTAGAGCTCGGTTTTGAGCGATTCTTTGTGGGTTTTTCAAGCAAATCGATTGGGTAAGTGTTCTTCACCTAGAATTTATTATATTCCGTGATTTTATCTTTGTTTTTATCATTTAATTTGTGTTTTGAATTGAGAGAAAAAATAGTTTTTGAAGAAAATTTCCAAAATGAAAAATCATGATTTGAGGGACGAAATGGTATCGGAATTTGATCATTTTTGTATGATTGGACTCATATCGGAATGAATGTTCGGGTTTTATAAAATTTGTCGGGTTCCGAGGTGCGGTCCCAGAGGTTGACTTTTGGACCGATTTTTAGATTTTGATAAAGATTGAGACTTTATAATCCAAAATAGTCTCTTATGAGTTTTATTTGTGCTTTGAAGTTATTTTGATTAGATTTGAGCCGCCCGCAGGTCATTTCACATGAAAAGTTTATTTTTGAGTATCGGTCTGTCTTCTTTGAGGTAAGTATCTTGCCTAACCTTGTGTGGGAGATTTTTCCTTAGGATTTGAGTCTTCTATGTTGATTGTAGTCCATGTACGTGAGGTGACGAGTACGCGCTCAGACTTATTTGTGAAAAGTTGTCATGCTATCTTTTCATAGCTGCTTATCTTTATTTGGAATTAATATTATTTCATCCTATAATTGTTCAGTCTTAATTGAGGTTATGATTATTTTTCCGCTGCTTTATCTTTAATTGAATTGTTGAATATCCTTCGTAATTTCCTCAACCTTAAAAGAAGTTTAGATGTCCTATATCTCAATCGACTTGTGTTATTTGGAATTATTTTACTCGTGTTAGCTTCCCTGTTGTTGAGGTGTATATTGTGGGATCGTTGCTATACATTAGTTTTCCCTTGTTGAGCAGTTCTCTTTACGCCTAGCATTCCTTACTGTGGTTATTCCTTGTGAATTGGTTCTACCGTTTCTTTGGGAATTAAAGTTCTTGAATTGATTTACTTGTCGTACTTTGTATTATTGTCATTGTTGTTGTTGTACTTGTTGTGGTGATGCACGAGGTTTCTACTGTACGGTTGTTATTATGGGGTTGCACGAGGTTTCTACCGTACTATTTTTACCATTGATATTTGTACATGCGGCGTGATAAGGCGGGATATATATATATATATATATGGGGGTTGCGCATGTGACGAGACAAGGTGGGAATATTATTATGCACGTGTGGCGAGACAAGGCAGGCATTTTTGTTACTATTGCACACGTGGTGAAACAAGGTGGGTTGTGTCAGGGATTGGTTTGTGATGATTTATGGCCTGGGGGCATTATTGTTGTTGATATTTGTGAAATGGTATACATACCTGTATGAGTTTTATCTTGTGAAAGCTGTGAGAAAATATTCTACGTGCTTTTCGTTCTTTTTTTTGCTTATGCTTATTTGCTGATATGGACTATGGTAGGACACTTGCACAAGCATACACGTAGTTAAGTACTCTTATCTGATAGGAGGTGTTCTTGATATTGTTGAGCACAGATGCTCACTCCTGTTTACTCGCCTTCTATGGGAGAATGGCTCTATTGGCACGTGAGTCGTCAGTGCAGTTATAAGGTGTTATGAGGGCACATGATGCCAAGTGTTAGGGTTCAGGTATTGAGACCCATGAGTTGTGAATTGTCCAAGGTTCGGTACCTCGTGAAGTTGTTGGCTAAAACCTGATGTAAAGCGGTTGTAGTTGCTGCGTTGTTACTAGTCCTTGCTGTATTTGTGATTTCGGATTTAGGTTGGGTTCCATTCATTTTTCTGTGTCATTTTCATGATATTTCGCTGACACTGGTTGTTTCCTTCCTTATTACCATTACTGTATTGTGAGCCATATTGCATAGTCTTTATGTAGACATCATACTTCTGCTGCTCATATACTTGTACCTGTTTAGTTTATTAGACAAGTGAGTGTCTTGACTGTTCCTCGTCACTACCCCACCGAGGTTAGTCTTGATACTTACTGGGCACCGCTGTGGTGTGCTCATGCTACTCTTCTGCATATTTTTTTTGTGCAGATTCAGGTAATTATTCGTTAGCTAGTTGTGTGGACTGTTGCTGCGGAGACTCAAGGTAAACCTGCCGCTGCGTCACCTTCAACTTTTCATTTTGCACTGTTTATTCTTATTTCTGGACAGTTGTATTTAGAAGTTTTCTAGCAAATACTCTATAGAGCTTATGACTTGTACTACCGATTTTGAGAATTTTAGGAGATTCTATTCAAATAATAGTATTGTTTTATCTTGTGAAAGCTGTGAGAAACTATTCTACGTGTTGTCCGTTCTTTTTTTTTCCCTATGCTTATTTGCTGATGTGGACTATGGTAGGACACNATTTTAGGAGATTCTATTTAAATAATAGTATTGTTTTAATTATTGTTAGGCTTACCTAGTCCCTAAGACTAGGTGCCATCACGATATCTAAACAGAGGGAAAATTGGATCATGACAAGTTGGTATCAGAGCTCTAGGTTCATAGGTGCTACGAGTCATAAGCGAGTTTAGTAGAGTCTTGCGGATCGGTACGGAGACGTCTGTACTTATCTTCGAGAGGTTACAGAACTATTAGGACAATCTCACTTCTTTCATTCCTATCGTGCGAGCTTATTGATCTCGGAGTTTGAACTTTTATCATTCCATTCTCTCACAAATGGTGAGGACACGAGCTACAGTTATAGACGACGCTGCTCCTGAAGCAAGTATCGCGAGAGGCAGAGGCAAAGGCTGATGAGGAGTAAGTGTCGCAGCTAGAGCACCTACCAGAGCAGCAGTTGAGGAGCCGCCGATAGTTTCAGTTAGGGAGCAGGTACCTGAGGCGCCTGTTATTACCCCCGGACTTTAGGAGACCTTAGCACAACTCCTGAGCATGTTTGGTACATTGGCTCAAGCGGGGTTGATTCCGGTTGCACCAGCTACTTCACAGATCGGGGGAGGAACCCAGACTCCCGCCGCCCACACCCTAGAGCAACGAGTTCATGTTGGTCAGGTTTCAGGTGTCATGGCGACACAGCCTGTGGTTCCAGTTCAGTTCGTGGTCAAGGAAGCAGCATCTCAGGAAGAGCAGCTTAGACTTGCAAGGTTCAAGAAATATGACCCTCCTACATTCAGTGGTTTGGCTTCAGAGAGTGCACAGGGTTTTCTGGAAGAGTGTCACCGCATTCTCCGTACTATGGGTATTGTGGAGACGAGCGAGGTTGCTTTTACTGCGTTCCAGCTCAAGGGAGTGGCTTACCAGTGGTGGCGGGCATATGAGTTGGGTAGCCCAACCGAGATACCTTCACTTACGTGGGTTCAGTTTTCAGAGATGTTCCTGAGAGAGTTTGTACCTCAGTCCCATCGAGATGCATGGCACGCGGAGTTTGAGCAGATGCACCAGGGCACTATGTCAGTGTTAGAGTATGCCGTGAGATTTAGTGATTTTGCCAGGCATGCACCTGCTTTGGTCGCCACAGTTAGAGAGCGTGTCCGCAGATTCATTGAGGGACTCAGGCATGATATTCGGTTCAACATGGCTCAAGAGTTAGAGTCAGATGTTTCATTTCAGCAGGTGGTAGGGATCGCTCGTCGAGTAGAGGGCATGTGGGACTAGGAGAGTAAAGACAGGAGAGGCCATGAGAGAAAGTACATGCGAGATCAGGAGATAGAGGACAGGGAGGTGAGGAGGCCTCGTAGACTGGAGAGATCTGCTGGTCCTTATTTTGGAGGCAGGGTACGACATGGTAGAGGTTTTGTGGGTCAACCAGTTCAGTTTGCACTTTAGGCTCCGCACAGTATTTTAGGTGCTCATGGGTCTCAGAGTACCCATACCGCACAGTTCCCACAACCACGTCAGCAGAGAGGTTTCTTCGAGTGTGGAGATACCAGCCATAGGGTGAGAGATTGTCCTAGACTCTGGACAGGTGTGTCACATCAGAGTATTCAGGCAAGTAGAGGGCGCCCAAGAGGAGAAGGCCCGACCCATTGATGTGTTTCATATAGTAGGCTTGAGGCCACTACGCCAGATGATGTCATACAGGTATGCTTTTTATTTGTTACAGAGGGCCACTATTCGTATTTTGATTCGGTCCTGCTTATCGGGGCGAGTTCCCCTACTTGTTGTCCCACTTATGGATGAGTTTATGACTTAGTATTATGTTTAGATGTTTACCCTGTTGGGAGATTATATGAGTGATAGCCATGTCTATCGTTTGTTTCTATTCATTATTGAAAGTTACGAGACTATAAGTAAATTCACGTTGTCCATTATGGTAGGTTTGATGTGATTCCTGAGTAAATTGGTTATAAATTGTGATTTGATACTCTACCGGGGTGAGAGTTTAACAAGTGTTGAGATTTTATTGGCAGAATTGAGTTAGTGAAAGATTTCCATTGGTATGATGTGTATTCGACTTGTGATTCAGAGTTGAGGGCGAGGCCCTCGCGACTCCATGTGATTTGATATGTTTGAGTCGGGTTGCATGTCGCGGTGGAGGGTGATACCAGGATGAGATGCTTATGATTTGTTCATGTACTTTGATTTTTTCCTTTTTAATTGATTCGTAGTATGGTACTGTTAGAGAGTTGTGCCTGTCAGGCTTGTTTGATATTTCTCTTATGTGTTTCTTTTTACGTATTCAGTCATTCTCGTTATGTGCTTCTTGAGTTTTAGTTTGTGGGGTGTGTGCCCGGTGGTGTTAGTTGTGACTTGTTGATTTGAGGGTATAATTAAGAGGTCTTCATGTTTCTTACATCGTTGTCAGTGTTGTGGAGGTTTGAACAGTGTTCTAACAGATATGAGGCTAATTGCCGGTGCTGATTTTGATTTCGGGCAGCTATTGTGATCAGAAATGTTATTATGGGCCTATATGTGGTGTGTCTTGTTGTGTGGTCGTACCTTGTGGGTGTAGGCATCAGTTGTTAATGCTGGTTGAGACTGATATCGGTTATGGATTTAGAATCAGGTCTTTTGAAGATAAATAAAATGTGACAATTTTTGACTCTAAAGCTTATCTGTGTTGACAGAAAGGATAAATTACAGTTGAGATGGTGTCGTCAGGCTTATGTGGATTGGGGTGACGTGGGGTCTCCCACGGGTGTATGTTGGGTATGTACTTTCAGTGATTTTAAGACTTCGACGCGATTCTTAGCACGTTCGAGGACGAAGGTTTGTTTAAGAGGGGAAGGATGTAACGAGTCAGCCAGTCATTTTTGAGAATCCTGTCCGGCGGCATAAGGTCCTGAGCAGCTTCATATTATGTGTATTGATGTGCGTGTGTGGTTGAATTCGGTTACCGGATGTGTCAGAGTGATTTGGGACACTTAGTCCCTAAAACGGAAGTTTGAGTCTTAGGATTTTGACCGTAGTCGGAACTATGTAAAAACGACTCCGGAATGGAGTTCCGTCGGTTTCATTAGCTCCGTTGGGTAATTTTTGACTTAGGAGCATGTCCGAACTGTAAATCCGAGGTCTGTAGCTGATTTAAGCTTGAAATGGCGAAAGTCGAATTTTTGAAGATTTGGACCGGAAGTGGACTTTTTTATATCGGGGTCGGAATGCAATTCCGAGAGTTGGAACAACTCCGTTATGTTATTTGGGGCTTGCCTACAAAATTTGACGTCATTTCGGGTTGGTTAGATTGGTTTCGGCACGAGTTTTCAAAGTTGGAAGTTTTGGAAGTTCATAAGTTTGATTCGTGATGCGATTTGTATTTTCGGCATTTTTTGATGTGATTTGAGACCTCGAGCAAGTCCGTGTTAGGTTGTGAGACTTGTTGGTATGTTTAGACGGGGTCCCGGGGGCCTCAGGTGAGTTTCGGATGGGCTACGAGTCATTTCCCCCTATTTTGAACAATTGTTATCTATCATCTGGTTTCCTTCATCGCGTTCGCATCCTTGCCTTCGCGTTTGCGTAGTGTTATTTTGGAGGGTGAAATATTTCCTCTTCGCGTTCGCAGTCACCCTCTCGCGTTCGCGAAGTTCGACCACCCCCTTCTTTGCGTTCGCATTCCCTATCTCGCGTTCACGAAGTGCAAACCAGGCCTTGGGCACTGGTGATCATTTTCCTCTTTGCGTTCGCGTGTCGCTTATGCTTTCGCGTAGCTATTCCATTACACTCTTCGCGTTCGCGAAGAGCAATCATTGGGCCATCAGAATTTTTTCTCTCCGCGTTCGCGAACATGTTGTCACATTTGCGAAGAACAACCGGACAACTTTTGTTTTTATTCTTCGCGAACGCGTCCCTTTCTCCGCGTTCGTGATGCACAAAACACCTGGGCAGAATATAAAGTCCTCTATTCCGAGGGTTTGCCATTTTCACCATTTTTGAAGTTCTACAGCTCGGTTTTGAGCGATTCTTTGTGGGTTTTTCAAGCAAATCGATTGGGTAAGTGTTCTTCACCTAGAATTTATTATATTCCGTGATTTTATCTTTGTTTTTATCATTTAATTTGTGTTTTGAGTTGAGGAAAATATTGGTTTTTGAAGAAAATTTCCAAAATGAAAAATCATGATTTTAGGGACGAAATGGTATCGAAATTTGATAATTTTTGTATGATTGGACTCATATCTGAATGAGTATTCGGGTTTTACAAAATTTGTCGGGTTCCGAGGTGCGGACCCGGGGGTCGAATTTTGGGCCGATTTTTAGATTTTGATAATGATTGAGACTTTATAATTCGAAATAGTCTCTTATGAGTTTTATTTGTGCTTTGAAGTTATTTTGATTAGATTTGAGCCGCCCAGAGGTCATTTCACCCCTTGTGTGGGGGATTTCCCCTTAGGATTTGAGTCTGCTATGTTGATTGTAGTCCATGTACATGAGGTAACGAGTACATGCTTGGACTTATTTGTAGAACATTGACCTTTTAGGATTCTTAGGTCCTTACATTCACCGAGTATGAAGTTGTTCTTGATGTGATTAAGTCCCTATTTACTAGTTTCACCTCTACATGCTTTAATTAGAATTAATTGCTTCAGGATTTACTCTTATTGCCTATTTGACTCTTATTTGACTTAACTGGAGATTTTACCTTCTCTGTTGTCATGCTATCTTTTCATAACTGCTTATCTTTATTTGGAATTAATATTATTTCCTCCTATAATTGTTCAGTCTTAATTGAGGTTATGATTATTTTTTCGCTGCTTATCTTTAATTGAATTGTTGAATATCCTTCGTAATTTTCTCAACCTTAAAAGAAGTTTAGATATCCTATATCTCAGTCGACTTGTTTTATTTGGAATTATTTGACTCATGTTAGCTTCCTTGTTGTTGAGGTGTATATTGTGGGATCGTTGCTACACATTAGTTTTCCCTTGTTGAGCTGTTCTCTTTACGCCTAGCATTCCTTACTGTGGTTATTCCTTGTGAATTGGTTCTACCGTTTCTTTGTGAATTAAAGTTCTTGAGTTAATTTACTTGTCGTACTTTATATTATTGTCATTGTTGCTATTGTACTTGTTGTGGTGATGCACGAGGTTTCTACCGTGCGGTTGTTATTATGGGGTTGCACGAGGTTTCTGCCGTGCTATTGTTACCATTGATATTTGCACATACGGCGTGATAAGGCGGGATATGTGTGTATATATCAATGGTAACAATAGCACGGCAGAAACCTCGTGCAACCCCATAATAACAACCGCACGGTAGAAACCTCGTGCATCACCACAACAAGTACAATAGCAACAATGACAATAATATATATATATATATATATATGGGTTGTGCATGTGGCGAGACAAGGTGGGAACATTATTATGCACGTGTGGCGAGATAAGGCGGGTATTTATATTACTATTGCACACGTGGCGAGACAAGGTGGGCTGTGTGAAGGATTGGTTTGTGATAAATTGTGGCCTGGGGGCATTCTTGTTGTTGATATTTGTGAAATGGTATACATACCTGTATGAGTTTTATCTTGTGAAAGCTGTGAGAAAATATTCTACGTGCTTTCCGTTCTTCTTTTTTTTGCTTATGCTTATTTGCTGATATGGACTATGGTAGGACACTTGCACAAGCATACACGTAGTTAAGCACTCTTATCTGATAGGAGGTGTTCTTGATATTGTTGAGCACAGATGCTCACTCCTATTTACTCGCCTTCTATGGGAGAATGGCTCTATTGGCATGTGAGTCGTCAGTGCAGTTATAAGGTGTTATGAGGGCATATGATGCCAAGTGTTAGGGTTCAGGTATTGAGACCCGTGAGTTGTGAATTGTCCAAGGTTCGGTACCTCGTGAAGTTGTTGGCTAAAACCTGATGTAAAAGCAGTTGTAGTTGTTGCGTTGTTACTTGTCCTTGCTGTATTTGTGATTTCGGATTTAGGTTGGGTTCCATTCATTTTTCTGTGTCATTTTCATGATATTTCGCTGACACTGGTTGTTTCCTTCCTTATTACCATTACTGTACTGTGAGCCATATTGCATAGTCTTTATATAGACATCATACTTCTGCTGCTCATATACTTGTACCTGTTTAGTTAATTAGACCAGTGAGTGTCTTGACTGTTCCTCATCACTACCCCACCGAGGTTAGTCTTGATACTTACTGGGCACCGCTGTGGTGTGCTCATGCTACTCTTCTGCACATTTTGTTTGTGCAGATTCAGGTAATTGTTCGTTAGCTAGTTGTGTGGACTGTTGCTGCGGAGACTCAAGGTAAACCTGCCGCTGCGTCACCTTCAACTTTTCGTTTTGCACTGTTTATTCTTATTTCTGGACAGTTGTATTTAGAAGTTTTCTAGCAAATACTCTATAGAGCTTATGACTTGTACTACCGATTTTGAGAATTTTAGGAGATTCTATTCAAATAATAGTATTGTTTTATCTTGTGAAAGCTGTGAGAAACTATTCTACGTGTTGTCCGTTCTTTTTTTTTCCCTATGCTTATTTGCTGATGTGGACTATGGTAGGACACTTGCACAAGCATTCACGTAGTTAAGTACTCTTATCGGATAAGAGGTGTTCTTGATATTGTTGAGCACAGATGCTCACCCCTGTTTACTCGCCTTCTATGTGAAAATGACTCTATTGGCACGTGAGTCGTCAGTGCGGTTATGAGGTGTTATGAGGGCACAGGATGCCAAGTGTTAGGGTTCAAGTATTGAGACCGGTGAGTTGTGAATTGTCCGAGGTTCGGTACCTCGTGAAGTTGTTGGCTAAAATTTGATGTAAAAGCAGTTGTAGTTGCTGCGTTGTTACTTGTCCTTGCTGTATTTGTGATTTAGGATTTAGGTTGGGTTCCATTCATTTTTGTGTGCCATTTTCAAAATATTTCGCTGACACTGGTTGTTTCCTTCCTTATTGCCATTACTGTACTGTGAGTCATATTGCATAGTCTTTATGTAGACATCATACTTCTACTGCTCATATACTTGTACCCGTTTAGTTTATTAGACCAATGAGTGTCTTGACTGTTCCTCGTCACTACCCCACCGAGGTTAGTCTTGATACTTACTGGGCACCGCTGTGGTGTGCTCATGCTATTCTTCTGCACATTGTTTTGTGCAAATTCAGGTAATTGTTCGTTATCTAGCTGTGTGGACTGTTGCTGCGGAGACTCAAGGTAAACCTACCGCTACGTTTGCAGGCTTCAGAGTCACCTTTAACTTTTCGTTTTGCACTGTTTATTCTTATTTCTGGACAGTTGTATTTAGAAGTTTTCTAGCAAACACTCTGTAGAGCTTATGACTTGGACTACCGATTTTGGGAATTTTAAGAGATTCTATTTAAATAATATTATTGTTTTAATTATTGTTAGGTTTATCTAGTCCCTAAGACTAGGTGTCATCACGATACCCAAACGGAGGGAAAATTGGGTCGTGACAGAAAATAAATAAAAAAATCGTAAGGAAAGATTCTGGGATTCAAAGCATATTTATGGGCTTTTTGGCATTGTTTCTGAAAAGGTTTGCAACCTTTTAGAAACAGCCATAGTTGTTGGAACAGGTGGGAATATTTCTGTTTGAAATATTGCGGGAAAATGGATTTAAAATAATCCGGGAAAGAAAACGGACTGGACCGGGTCACGGATCTTGAGTTATTCTGGGTTGTATTTTCGTTAATTAATTAATTGGAAGAAATTTTATTTTGTCCAAAAAGATTTATCAATCAATCGATATTTGACCGAAGCCGAAGCCGAGCGAGCCCTGGGTTATTCCGGGTTGTATTTTCGTTAATTAATTAATTGGAAGAAATTTTATTTTGTCCAAAAAAGATTAGTCAATCAATCGATCTTTGACTGAAGCCGAAGTCGAGCGAGCGATGACAACGACGCGGGGATTTCCTTCTTCTTAACTCTTTAAGAGCTAGAAGAAGAGCAATTGTATATATACCCATCAAAAGTGTTTTCTTTTTCTAATATAGGACAATGCCCCTTTGCCGAGGAGGGAAACTCAAATATTTCATTTTCCCTCCATTTCCCATTCACCCTTTATTTTATGCTACCCAAGCTTAAACCCAACATTAATCACCATCATACGTGACATGAAAGCTTTGATGTGAGGCTATTCTCCCCAAGATGGATCAGACGTAGTGACTATAAGTTCCTAAAACTAATGTACTTGGAATTATGCTTAGTCAAAACTCCTAAAACCAGAATATTTTAAGGCTATTTTGGTCTATCAATATTGCATTCATGTTTTTTGTGATAAACCGATAGGTCATCTAGAGTTTTAAACCTTAATTCTATGTTTTGAAGCCTCCAATAGATTCTTTAAGCCTTTCTCGACGTACGTGCATAGTCCGGGTATTTTTCCGGAAGGCTTTTATGTTAAAAAATTGATAAAATATGAAATTATGCCTTAAAAATCCATTTGAGTTGACTTTGGTCAATGCTTTGAGAAAATGAATCCGGATTCGTATTTTGACGGTCCCGGTGGTTCCGTATCGTGATTTGGGACTTGGGCGTATACCCGGAATCAAATTCGAAAGTCTCTAGCTCTAGTTATCGCATTTTGTCGAAAAATTTAAGTTTAAAGGTTTAATGAATTTAAAGTTTTGACCAATGCTTGACTTTGTTGATACCGGATCCTTTTTTTGGTTTCGGAACTCGATATAGTTCCATTACTATATTTATGACTTGTTTGCCAAATTTGGTGAGAAACGGAGTTGGTTTGACGTGATTCGGACGTCCAGTTGTTAAAATAGAAATTCTAAAGTTTCATTAAAAATTTCATTTGATTTGGTGTCTGATTCGTAGTTCTAGGTGTTATGTTGGTGTTTTGATCGCGCGAGCGAGTTCGTATAATATTCTTGGGCTTGTGTACATAGTTGGTTTGGAGCCCCGAGGGCTCGGGTGAGTTTCGGATAGGCTACGGATGGTTTGAACTTGGAAATTTGCTGGTTTTAAACTTCTGTTGGTTTCTGGTGTTTTCTTCTTCGCGATCGCGAAGGTACTCTTGTGATCACGAAGAGTGATTTGGGCTGGGGAGGAAATAACCCTACGCGAACGCGAGGCATGGGATGCGAATACGGAGCAGTGGGTGAGGACTACCCTTCGCGAACGCGTAGCTTTGTGAGGTGGGGGCTGAGAACTGACTGTTACTCTTCGCGAACGCGGCACAAGGCTCGCGAACGCGTAGGCAGGTGGGTGTAAGCCTTCACGAACACAAAGGGTATCTCGCGAACGCATAGGCTAATTGAGCTGCTGCTTCGCGATTGCGTCAGGCCCTTCGCGAACGCGAAGAAGGCCTAACGCCCAGTGATTTAAATGTTTCAAAATCGGGATTTCTCCCATTTTTCATAAACTCTCCATTAGAGCTAGGACTCGAGGCAATTTTGAAGAGAAAACTCAACACCAATTCATAGGTTTGTGCACTTTAACTCATTTTCTTCCATTTCTAACAATACCCATTAATTTCTAGCCCTAATCTTTGTTCTTACATGGTAGAAAATTAGGGATTTAGGAAGAATTTGGGGGTTTGCAAATTAGGAATTTAGACCTCAATTTGAGGTCGATTTTGAAACTAATTACATAATCGGGCTAGAGGTGAATGGGTAAATGGATTTTGGTCCGAACCTCGGATTTTGACCAAGAGAGACCGATTTTAAAATGGGTAAATGGGTTTTGAAAAGTGTAAAAATCCTAAATTTATGCATTGTAATTGATTCATTTAGCAATATTTGACATTATTGAGTCAATTGTGGTTAGACACGAGTGGTTTGGAGGCGGATTCTAGGGGAAAGGCCCCGGTAGAGCTCTGAGTTGTCTGTAGAGTGAGGTAAGTATTGAGTTTAACCTTGATTTGAGGGAATTAGGAACTCTCGGACTATGTACTATGTGAATTTCATGTGTTGCGGCTTATATGCGAGGTGACGAGTGCTTATACGCCGCCGAATTACTTGTTTTCCTGATTTTCCATTTTTCTTAATTATTTCCTTCCATGCCTTAACTGTTATGTGCTCTAAATGCCTCCCATGCTTTATTTGGTACTTGTTAATCATTGTTTATCCTGTTAAAAATGTTAGACCTTTCCATGCTTTCATGACTCACTGTTATTGCCTTAATTGACTTACGTGCACATTTTAATTGTCATTTACTGGACTTGTCTTGCCGTGTAATGTTACATATGTGAATTCTCAATTTGGTACGAGGCTTCCTTTCTGATTCAGCTTCATATTCGTCAATCGTAGAGGTTCTTGTGATTTGAGTTATTGATTTGATTGTACTCATTGAATATTTGATACTGATATGGTGGGATCGGGTTGCACGCCGCAACAGGTAAAATAAGGGTGGATTGATATGGTGGAATAAGGGTGAATTTGTACTGATATGGTTGGATCGGGTTGCATGCCGCAACATGTGAAATAATGGTAGATTGATACGGTGAAATAAGGGTAAATTATGATATTGATTTTGCTATATGGTGGGATCAGTTTGCGCGCTGCAACATACACTTATTTATGATTATTAATATTATTACGGTGAAATAAGAGAGTATTGTGTTGTATGGTGGGATCGGGTTGCGCTCCGCAACAACCTATGTGTTTCTATTTCCTTGTGATGTGTTGGTTTTCGGTATTTTTCATACGAAACTCTAAGGATTTGTAATTCTGATCGTTACTGGTTTTCTTCGAGGACCTAGCTATTATCTTCAGTTAACTGTCTTATTTTGTTCCGTACTTTATCCTCCTGTCTTTATTATATACTGCGTACAGGTTATAGTGTAAGTGACCTTCCTTAGTGTGATGATCCCAACATGTAATCTTTAATTTAAACATTCATTTCTGTGTTTTATGAAGATGTTGGGAGCTTACGTGCTATGAGTTACGTATCACCTGAATAGTTGATGTTAATGTCGTTCATTTTCTAGAAATATATTGCTTATGAGGCCACTGTTAGTATTGTTTTCATGTTATGTTACGTTGATTGGATTATGTCACGACCCAAAATCCATTTAAGGTCGTGATGGCGCCGGACACCGCTGTCAGGCAAGCCAACACTATATAGTTAATTAAATCCTCTTTTAGTATTTTTGAAATCAAAATTTCTTCAATGAAATAATAAAGATAGAACTCATAGAGTAAATGATAAATATTTTTAGCAACTAAATTTCTAAACAATTCATAACCATTACCAAAACCCGGTGTCACAAGTGCATGAGCATTTACTAGTGAATTAAAAATAAAATACAGCATTTGTCCAGAATACAAATTAGACAAGAAAATATAATAACTCTGAAGAAGACCCTGTTGGCTGCGGATAGTAATACAGAATGCAGCTCACCTATGTCCCCACAATTATTTACCAATCTCTTCGCCCACAAGGCCGCTAGACATATATGTACCTGCACAATAAAATATGCAGCAAGTGCAGCATGAGTACGAAAACAACGTGTACCCAGTAAGTATCAAGCCTAATCTCGAAGAGGTAGAGACGAGATGGCCGACTTTGATACTCATTAAGAGTCAATAATAATAAATGAAATAAAGATAGCAATGTCTAGATCAATATGACTTATAGAATTTACAATGATTTTCTTTACCCAACAGAAATAATTAAAATCATTCAATTCCAATAAATTTTCAATTTATCAATTAGCCTCATTTACAGGAATGACCATAATTTCCTTAACAAGCAGAGATAATTAATTCTTTAAATTCCAATAATTTCAAATTTATCAATTAAATTCCTTCAGATGCAACAATTCTCAATCTATTAATTAAATTCACAAGCTACAATTAAAATAGCAAAGTATTGTATTTTTTTATTATTAGCCACGATTTCTGCCAAGGTCGTACGACCCGATCCAGAGTATCGTGTACACTGCCGAGGGACGTACGGTACGATCCATAGATGTATCTATCCTGCCGAGACGTTCGGCCCGCTCCACAAGAAAGGAGGATATTTTCTAATGTACCTCCAGAATGAGAGTATATTTATTATAAGATAAATTCAGGAGGAAGAACAATTTCTTTTAACAATTAATTAATTTAAACAGAAAATCAAGCATATGAGCTTTCCATCCTTTAATATTTTATCTAACAATTC
>AWOL01S0047912.1:203991-230538 GCA_000715115.1 Nicotiana otophora
CACACACACACACACACACACACATACATATATATATATATATATATATATATATATATATATATATATATATATATATATATATATATATTATCAAATAATATTAATTAAACAAAGAATATAATTTACACAAGTAATTCATGCTTTGAGTCCTAAACTACCCGGACTTTAGCATTAATAGTAGCTACGCATGGACTCTTGTCACCTCGTGCGTACATAGCCCCCACAATCAGCAACAATTATTACATTAATTACCTATGGGGTAATTTTTCCCTCACAAGATTAGACAAGAGACTTACCTCAATTTGCTCCAATTTAATCCACTAGAAGGCCTTTTCCCACGATTATCCAACTCTGTCTGGCTCGAATCTAGCCACAATAATTCGATAAAATCACTAAAAATTATAGGAATCAATTCCATAATAAAATACTACATTTTCAATAGAAAATTCAAAATTAATTAAAAATTCGTTTGTGGGGCCCACGTCTCGGAATCCGGCAAAAGTTACGAAATCCAATAACCCATTCAATTACGAGTTCAACCATACTAGTTTCACTCAAATATAACTTCGAATCGATACCGAAATCTCAAAAATCCGTTTCTATGAGATTTCTTAAATTTTCCAAATTTTAATCTCAAAACACTAATTAAATAGTGAAAATAATGATATATTCGTGTATATTGACCAAATCCGAGTTAGAATCACTTACTCCAATGTCTTTCCTTGAAAAGCTATCAAAAATCGCCTCTGCTCAAGCTCCAATTTGTCAAAAATGGCGAATGGGACGAATGCCCTCCTTTATAAATCTGCCCAGGCAGCCCTCGATCGTGACCTCTATCCTCGACCTCGATCGTGGTTCGATCATGGTCCTCGATCCTCGGCCTCGATCGTGGTTCGATCATGGTCCTCGATCCTCGGCCTCGATCATTGCATCGATCCTCGGCCTTGATCGTGGCTTCGATCATAGCCCTCGAGCCTTTGTCTTCGATCATGGCTCTCGATCATGACCCTCGAGCCCTGCCTTCGATCATGACCCTCAATCATGGTCTCGGTCTTGGGTCTCGATCCTGGGCCTCGATCTTGGGCTCGATCTTGGGCTAAAATTTCTAGCATAAGAGAAATATTGCAGCAGTTATTTTAAGTCTAACTTTTTATCCGTTAACTATCCGAAACTCATTTGAGGCCCTCGGGATCTCAACCAAATATACCTACAAAGTCCTAAAATATTATACAAACTTTTTGAAACCTCAAATCACATAAAACGACGCTAAAACTACGAATTATGCTCCAATTCAAGTTTAATGAAACTTAAAATTTCCAACTTCTACATTCCATGTCGAAACCTATCAAATGAAGTCCGATTGACCTCAAATTTTGCACACAAGTCATAAATGATATAACGGAGCTATGAAAACTTTTGGAACTGGATTCCAACCCCGATATTAAAAAGTCAACTCCCCGATCAAACTTCCAAACTTAAATTCTTATTTTAGCCATTTCAAGCCTATTTTAACTACGGACTTCCAAATAAAATTTCGAACACGCTCCTAAGTCCACAATTACCGTACGAAGTAATTGGAATCGTCAAAATTCTATTTCGGGGTTGTTTTCTCAAAATGTTGACCAAAGTCAAACTTGACCTTTTAAAGCCAATTTAAGGAACCAAGTGTTCCGATTTCAACCCAAACACTTCCAAATCCCGGACCAACCATCCCCGCAAGTCATAATTTATTATAAGAACATATAGGAGTTTTATTTAGGGGGACGGGATTCTAAGAGTCAAAATTATCGGTTGGGTCGTTACATTCTCTCCCACTTAAATATACGTCCATCCTCGAATGTGCTAATGAGTGTTTCATAGTTATCCAAAATCACTGTTTAACACCTCGTGCACCTACCCGTGCAACAATACCCAATTGATCACATTAACTCGAGTCAATCTGAAGATTCTCCCCTTTATTTAGGCAAATAAGCCTTAGAGCCCTATTCTAACATCTAGAATTCTCCACCATGCATGTTTCCAACCTATGAACACCGTATCAATCACTACACAATGCACCAATACAGGATTGCATACCTTTGTTGAATTTAAACCATGCACCACATCATTCAAATGACCATAATAACATCCTCCGATAATAATAGCCAAAATTTCATGAATCTGATGTTCACAACACACCTCATGATACATATAAGTCCTGTTCCAACTCTTGAAATGCTTCCACGATGGAAAAAATATGTAGAAATTCATAACCAACTACCGAGTCAACAAATTATTGAGTTTCTCCCTCTGACAATAACCATTGCTTCATTATGAACCAAATAACGATATTTGCTCTTTAATATGTTTCAAAAAAATAATCTAATTGTACTGATCCCAGGTTCAATAATCTCGTATCACCACAGTACAAACTGCCCAAGCAATAAGCCACCTCAGACATGGAAAGAAGCCTCATATGACTACGTAATGAGCTAATATGCTACGAACTCGATTACGATACATAAGGGGACTGTACTCAACATCACACTGTTGCAGCATGCAACCCGATCCAAACAACATACCCGTGGCGGCGTGCCACCTGATCAGTACAAAAAGAATCTATAAGGAAATACTTACTGAGCTAGAATTCTCATTACTACAAAATATCTGAAAATCATACACAAGCACGCTAAGTGCATAATACCATCCCTTGAAGGACCGACAGCGCCATACACTACAAATCTCAAGCACAACTAAGGTGCGATATATGATCTGAATCTCGAGAGCCATCCTTCTCACATAACACCATTTCTACACGGAACCTCAACATATAAGAAATTTATCAAGCCGTTTCACAACTCACACGGCACAATATAGTATTACATGAAATAAACGATGACAAAACGGCATCCAACGTCCGAATACTCTTCCATAGGGAGCTTTTATGCTGAAATGAACACATCCGGCCTGATATAGAGCCCGTATTCGTATTTAAATCCATCCACAGACCTCAAGCCGATTTTGATCGCGTACTAGGCTAATAACCTTTCAAGGATCCATAATAACCTTTTTTCCCATAACACACATGTCACGACCCAAACCGATGGGCCGCGATGAGCACCCGGTACTCACTCAACCGAATACCAATGTAACGTATCTTTCTTATTATTTTATCATATACATGTGACATACGTGCCTAATAGGCCAACATGATCATTTATAAACTCAAAACATAGGTCGACAAGGCCGTACAATCTTTCACATACACGACATATGTCTACAAGCCTCTAAGAGTACATAATTGTCATAAAGGTCGGGACAGAGCCCCGCCATACCAAACCATACACATCTAAATCATACTGACCAAACAAGCAACTCCGGAGCAAATGGAGTGCACCAATATCTTCTGCTGAGATGATCGCTAACTTGGAGGACTCTCGACCTATCTATCGAGACCTGCGGGCATGAAACGCAGCATCCCCAGGCAAAAGGGACGTCAATACAAATAATGTACAGAGTATGTAAGAAATAAAAATCAGTAAATAATAGACATGAGAGAAACATGGAGTAAAAGACTCGACATGTACGTCTGCATAACTCTGTGAATCATTTCATTTTATAATATCATGCATATGCGTATAAATGTCATACCATGCATAGGTATATGTGTTCATAACATCATCAAGCCTCTGAGGGGATCCCATCATATCATTTCGGCCACTGTGGGCAAATCATCAACGTATACCAGCTGATCAGGTGGTCGTGCGTATATAACGCCGTAACCTTTTCCCATATCCCAAATACATATAACATACGTGTATATAAAGCCATCTAGTCATGGGTCAATGTACACGTATAAATGCATAAAATACATAAGAAATACATTAATAAGATTATCTCGGAATGTCATAAAAATAATATGCTTGTCGGATAAATTTTATCAAATATGTATTATTCTGAGACCCATGAACAGACGATATAATAATAATTCACATGGGGAATCAAGAATATAGACACCCCTAATACTTCTATGAATAGAGTCATTTATGAAAATTGTGCATTTACTCGTTTCATATAGATCATGCCAAAAGAAAAGAAGGGATAGCCTTAACATACCTGAACCGATTCTCTTTTTGCGAAAATACGTAACGGTAGATCGAAGTAGGGAAAAATCCATATGATATTCTTGAGAAAGATTGCACTGTACTCCGTTATAAATGCAAAATCTCACTTTCATTTTGAATTGTTGAAGCGTGGCGTTGCTTTGATATATGCAGATGCATATGAAATTTCATATTGAATTCTTGAAGATTAATATTTTGGCATTTGACATATGCTTAAAGTTGAGATGCCTCACGTTGAAAGCCTTGGAGTTCAAAATGAATTACTTTGGAGATTCCATCCGTATGAAATCTCTTAGCAATCAAGGTTTTAGTTCTTAACAACATAAGTATCTACATAGAAGATGTATTAAAATCTCTTATTTTTGAGATTTGTGGGGCCCACCTTATAGTGATGACTAGGCCACTAAATCCTCCAAATGTGCCACCTATTTTATGAAATTAAGAGTCATAATTTGGGCCTTTGTTGCTGCCACGTTTTGGCTTATTAAGCTTATCCAAGATCTTGATTTATTTAATTGGCTTAATTACTTAGTTAATCTCCCATTAAAAATTTATAATTATCCAATTATCCACATAATTAAGAATTATCTCAAATTACTTATAATACTACTCACTTTTAACATAACTTGTACACCTTACTATCATGGCCATGTGGTACCTTGTATGGTACTAGTCCATAAATACCGGGTATTACAGCTCGGACCATATTTTATCCTAAATTGCCAAACTTCGACGAAATTTTAACGTACGAAAAAAAATGCGGGATGTAACATCTCATTTCCGAGCTTATATCAATTTACTTATGGCGTACTTCTACGTACGAAAATATGGGGTGTAACAACACAAGAACAACCATCATAACCGGAACAAACTTACACATTCCACAACCAAATGAACTGAGCGTCCTCCATGCAAAAATTCTCGAATTAGCGATATCGCCACAATCTTTATACTTGGTTGTTAAATATTTAATCAATCAGGTGACTACTTGTCATACTTATACAATTCTCCCGTGGAATACGCTCCCACGACCTTCCGCAACAGATAACAAGTCTGCACATCTATACCACCGGCCATACTAATACTGTAAGGAGAATTAAGGATACACAATTAAATACACAAAGCATATTACACATAACGCCGATCTCAAGTGACACCGAAGACAATACCAGCTTGCTTTAAACCTCTAACTCCTTTTCNTATTTAATCAATCAGGTGACTACTTGTCATACTTATACAATTCTCCCGTGGAATACGCTCCCACGACCTTCCGCAACAGATAACAAGTCTGCACATCTATACCACCGGCCATACTAATACTGTAAGGAGAATCAAGGATCCGCAATTCAATACATAAAGCCTCTTACACATAACGCCGATCTCAGGTGACACTGAAGACAATACCAACTTGCTTTAAACCTCTAACTCCTTTTTTGCTCGTCCGATCTTGTGACATCCTTGTCAACACCGAACCGAAATCTTAAATCCTCAACTTTCAAATTTCATGCTACTTAATGCACTTAATCACACAAATACGTAGGAGTACAAAAATTCCATCATAACGCCCGAACCACTAATAGGGTAAATACTTCATCATATAGAAACTTTCTACTTAACTCATTTCAAGAGAACCATTGCAACACGTGACTGAATTTCCATATCCGCAGAAGTCAAACTTAGCCTTTTAAAGCCAACTTAAGGAACCAAGTATTCCAATTTCAACCCAAACACTTCCAATTCCTAAACCAACCATCCCCGCAAGTCATAATTTATTATAAGCACATATAGGGATTTTTATTTAGGGGAACGGGGTTCTAAAAGTCAAAACGACCGGTTGGGTCGTTACATTCACTCCCACTTAAATATACGTTCGTCCTTGAACGTGCTAAGGTGTGTTCTGGAGTTATCCAAAATCATTGTTTAACACCTCGTGCAATTAACCGTGCTACCACACCCAGTTGAGCACATTAACTCGAGCCAATCTGAAGATTCTCCCCTTTATTTAGGTAAATAAGCCTTAGAGCCTAATTCTAACATCCAGAACTCTCCACCATGCATGTTTCCAACCTATGAACACCGTATCAATCACTACACAATGCACCAATACAGGATTGCATACCTTTCTTGAATTTAGACCATGCACCACATCATTCACATGACCATAATAATATCCTCCGATAACAATAGCCAAAATTCTACGAATCTAATGTTCACAACACACCTCATGATACATATAAGTCCTGTTCCAACTCTTGAAATGCTTCCACGATGGAAGAAATATGTAGAAATTCATAACCAACTACCGAGTCAACATATTATTGAGTTTCTCCCTCTAACAAGAACCATTGCCTCATTATGAACCAAATAATGATATTTGCTCTTTAATATATTTCAATAATCTCGTCTCTCCCCAGTACAAGCTGCCCAAGCAATAAGCCACCTCAGATAAGGAAAGAAGCCTCATATGACATCACAATGAGCTAATAAGCTACGGACTCGATTGCGATACATAAGGAAAGATGAACTCTAGAAAGAATTACTCAACCCACATGACTAATTAGACAACTAAAAAGGTGTCATGAACCTTCCTCAAAATATGGGACTATTTTGTGGATTGTTTTGTGATGCTGTTGGGCTGCGTGTTTTACTACTGTTTTGTAGAGTTTTGGAGGAGTAAGGTTGTGGAGAAACACCATATAAATGCAGGGTGGTGGGTTAGTCATTCGTCGTAATATTTTCGGGTTGTTTGACACTACTACGGTGGTCGTTTTGTGTATGAAGAGATTGGGGTGTGCTTGGCTATTTTGTAGTATTTTGTGGTGTATATAAGGTTGAAAAATAATGTATACATGTTGATATTGTTTTGTTTGGTATTATCTTGAATTTGAAAGAAGTAAGGATTATAGGGGAGATGCTGCCCATTTTAATACAAAATAAGCTTGTCGTTCGTTGTGCGATAGTTGTACCTTTCGTAACTTAATGATAGTATTATTATTTTTGTTTTAGATTAAGGTACGAAGAGTCGAGTTTAACTTGGTGATTGGAAAGATTGTGATAAGGTATGTTAAGGCTATCCATTCTTTCCTTTTTGGCATGATCCATATGATGCAAGAAATGAGCAAGTACGCAACTTTCACAAATATTTCTATTCCTAGAAGTACTAGGGTTGCCTATGTTCTTGATTCACCATATGTCCTACTATCATATCGTCTGTTCATGGGTCTTATGATATTCTGAAAGATCTTATAGATTTACTTCCTTATGCATTGCATTCATTTATACATATACATTGACCCATGACCAGATGGCGTTATATACGCGTATATATTATGAGGGATATGAGAAAAGGTTATGGCGTTATATACGCACCACCTCCACCTGATCAGTTGGTATACGTTAATGATTTCACCCACAGTGGATGATATGATATGATGGGATGCCCTCAGAGACTTGATGATGTTATGTATGCATATACTTATGCATGTTATGGAATTTATACGCACATGCATGACATTATAAATATTTTTATGATTCACAGAGCTATTCAGACTTACAGTTTGAGTTCCTTACTCCATGTTTCTTTCATACCTTACATACTCGGTACTTTATTTGTATTGACGTCCCTTTTTCCTGGGGACACTGCGTTTCATGCCCGCAGGTCCCGATAGACAGGTTTAGAGTTCTCCTAGTAGTCTATCAGCTCAGCGGAAGGTGTTTGTGCACACCACTTGCTCCGGAGTTGCCTATTTGGTCAGTATAATTTAGACATGTATTGATTAGTATGGAAGGGCTCTGTGTCGACCTTTATGACATTTATGTACTCTTAGAGGCATATATATAAATGACATGTATATGGATACTTGTATGGCCTTATCGGCCTATGTCTTGAGTATACAAATGATCATGTCGTCCTTATAGGACCGTATGTCATATGTATAAGTTTCTATATCATGTTGGGTTGTCCTATGTCTAGTATTCCCTTATATTTATTCCTGTTATCTCATGACGGCCATTCTGGGCCACTTACCCATGAGGCTATGATAATAAAGATACGTTACATTGGTACTCGGTTATGTAAGGCACCAGGTGCCCGTCGTGGCCCTATGGTTTGGGTCGTGACAATTTCTTCCATGCGGAGTGTGCTTGACAGGAGGTTTCTTCCATGCGGAGTGTGATTTGGCAGGAGGTTTCTTTCGTGCGGAGTGAGATTATAGCAGGAGGTTTCTTCCGTGCCGTTGTGAGATATTTACTTTTGTGACTACGAGGCGGTACCTCGGGAGCTCCCCTGTTTATTTCCTGCTTTTGTTGTGTTGTTTTTTGTTGTTGTTGTTGTTGTTGTTCCTTAACTTATAAGATGTTATTTTCCTTTTGTGTTGTAATTGTCTCTTGTTTTTCCCCGTGCTATTGCTTCTCCATACATTCCTATTTGTTTCATTAACCTGCCATTATTGTTACCATTTCGTCTTCTGCCTTAATTCTTATATTCCAGTAGGGCCCTGACCTGATCTTGTCACTACTCTACCGAGGTTAGGATTGGCACTTACTCGGTACCATTGTGGTGTATTCATACTATGGTTCTGCATATCTTTTTGTGCAGACCTAGGTATATCCTACCAGCCCCGATATTAGGAAAGTGTGTGCTACTGCTTGGAGTCTTCAAGGTATATCTTCCAGTGTCTGCAGACTTCGGAGTCCCCATCTATCCTTACTATGTTATCTTTCCTTTATTCTCTTAGATGCTGATGTTTAGAGACAATTAGTGCATTCCTTAGAGCTTGTGGCTTGTGGCTTGTGACTACCGGGTTTTGGGAGTTGTTATACTCGGAGTTGTTGGTTTTATTTATACATGTCGAGCGGTAGTTTTTAGTTATATATATATCTGTTGAAGTTTAGTCGTTATTTCAGTTATTCCGCAATTGTTAGGCTTACCTATTCTTGGAGACTAGGTGTCGTCACGATATCTTACGGAGGGAAATTTAGGTCATGACAAGTTGGTATCAGAGCTCTAGGTTCATAGGTGTTATGAGTCACAAGCAGGTTTAGTAGAGTCTCGCGGATCGTTATGAAGACGTCTGTACTTATCTTCGGGAGGCTATGGAACTGTTAGGAAAAAGTTTCACTTCTTTGATTCCTTGTCATGCGAAATTGTTGACTTCGGGATTCTAAACTTCTGTCTTTATATTCTCTCACACATGGTGAGGACACATACAACCGGATCAGATGACCAGACACCCGCGCCCCTTGCTGGAGCCGTGAGAGTCTGGGGCCAAGGTAGAGGCTGAGGACGTCCACGTGGTGCAGTCAGAGCACCCGTACGAGCTGCTACAGAGGATCTACCAGTAGCTCCAGTCGTAGCACAAGCACCTGAGATGCTTGTTACTGCACAAGCTCTCTAGGAGACCCTTGGCAAGTTTTTGAGCATGTTCGGCACTTTAGCTCATGCAGAGTTGATCCCACTTGCTCCAGCCATATCTCAGGACGGGGAAGGAGAACAGACTCCTGCAGCTTGTACCCTAGAGCAGCGGGTTCATGTAGACCAGGTTCCAGAGGTTATACCAGTATCGTCGGTAGCCGCAGTCCAGCTCGAGGTTAGGGCAGTAGTTTCTGAGAAGGAACAATGCAGGCTCGAGAGGTACAAGAAGTACCACCCTCCTACTTTCAATGGCTTTGCGTTAGAGGATTCCCAGGGTTTTCTTGAGGAGTGCCACCATATCCTCCATACTATGGGTGTTGCGGAGTCAAGTGGGGTTTTTTCTCTACGTTCCAGCTTAGGGGAGAAGCTTATCAGTGTTGGCGTGCATATGAGTTGGGTAGACTGGCCGAGGCACTTCACTCACTTAGACTCCATTCTCGGATATATTCTTGATGGAGTATGTTCCCCAGAGTCTCAGAGATGTATGGCGCGCAGAGTTTGAGCAGATGCGCTAGGGTTCTATGATCGTGTCGGAGTATGCGGTCAGGTTCAATGATTTGGCTAGGCATGCACCAGCCTTGGTTGCTACTGTTAGAGAGTGGGTCTGTCGATTTAACGAGGGGCTCAACCCTAGTATCATATTTATCATGGCCCACGAGTTGGATATGGACATCGCATACCAGCAAGTAGTGGGAATTGCTAGGGGATTGGAGGGTATGCTGACTCGGGAGAGAGAGAGAGAGAGAGAGAGAGAGGAAAGAAAGGCCAAGAGGTCTCGAAAGTCTAGCACATATAGTGGTACTCGTGCCCCAACTACAGCTCATCATGGTAGGGGTTGTGTGAGTCACCCTGTTCATTCAGCACTTCCAGCCACCAGCGGTATTCCGGCCACTCCTAGGCCCCAGGCTCCCTATTTATGCACTGCCATTGTCTAGTGCACCTCCTGCACGGGGTGCTTTCAGTGGTCAGTCCAGCCGATCTGGCCCGAGCCAGCCACATCAGCCATGCCTTCTGAGAGCTTGTTTTGAGTGTGGTGACACTCGTCATATAGTAAGGGATTTCCCCAGGCTTAGGAGGGGTGCACTTCCATAGACTACTCAGGCACCGCATGCTCCACCAGGTTCTTAGGCTATGGTAACAGCACCAGCTACCACTCCACCTGCTCAGCCAGCTCGAGATGGAGGTCGGGCACGTAGAGGTCGCCCTAAAGGGGGAGGCCAGGCTAGATATTATGCTCTTTCTGCTCGGACGGAGGCAGTTTCATCCGACTCTGTCATTACAGGTATTGTTCTGGTTCTGTCATAGAGATGCATCCATCTTATTTGATCCAGGATCCACTTATTCCTATGTGTCATCTTTGAGAGATGACAGTATTTATACCCCTACCGTTGAGTTAGTTCCGTTAGTGAGGGATTATCCAGATGTATTTCCATCAGAACTTCTGGGCATGCCGCCCGATAGGGACATCGACTTTGGTATTAATTTGTTGCCAGGCACTCAGCCCATATCTATTCCTCCATATCGTATGGAGCAGTTACATGAATTGCTTGATAAAGGCTTTATTCAGCCTAGTGTGTCGCCTTGGGGTGCTCCATTCTTGTTTGTGCAAAAGAAGGATGGTTCTATGCGCATGTGTATTGATTATCATCAGTTGAACAAAGTTATAGTGAAGAAAAGGTATCAATTACCTCGTATTGATGACCTATTTGATCAGTTTTAGGGTGCCAGAGTGTTTTTCAAGATTCACTTGCGTTCAGGCTATCATCAGTTGAAGATTCAGGAGCGAGATATCTCGAAGACTACTTTCAGAACTCGGTATGGTCACTACGTGTTCCTTGTGATGTCATTTGGGCTGACCAACGCCTCAGCAACATTCATGCACTTGATGCATAATGTATTCCGGCCCTATCTTGAATTATTCATCATTATGTTTATTGACGACATTCTAGTGTACTCCTGGAGTCGGGAGAATCACGAGCAGCACCTGAGGACTCTGCTCTAGACCTTGAGAGAAAAGAAGTTATATGCAAAATTTTCAAAGTGTGAGTTTTGGCTAGAATCAGTGGCATTTTTAGGTTATGTAGTATCAAGTGAGGGGATTAAGGTAGATCCGAAGAAGGTTGAAACAGTACAGAGTTGGCCCAGACCGTCCTCAGCTACAGAGATCCGGAGTTTTCTTGGTTTGGCGGGGTATTACCATCGATTTGTAGAGAGTTTCTCATCTATTGCAGCACCTATGACTAGGCTGACCCAGAAGGGTGCTCCGTTCAGGTGGACGGAGGAGTAAGAGGAGAGCTTTCAAAAGCTCAAGACTGCTTTGACTACACCCAGTATTGGTATTGCCTAGAGGTTTAGGGTCTTATATTGTATATTATGATGCGTCGCGTATTGGTCTCGGTGCAGTGTTGATGTAGGACGATAGGGTGATTTCCTATGCGTCTAGACAGCTAAAGGTGCATGAGAAGAACTATCATGTCCACGACCTGGAGTTAGCAGCTATTGTTCATGCCTTGAAGATTTGGTGACACTATTTGTACGGTATCCCTTGTGATATCTACACCGATCATCAGAGTCTACAACACCTGTTCAAACAGCAGGATCTTAACTTGCGTCATCGGATGTGGTTAGAGATGCTTAAGGACTATTATATCACTATTCTATACCATCCCGGGAAGGCCAATGTTGTGGTCGATGCCTTAAGTTGCAGGGCGGGGAGTTTGGGCAGCTTAGCATATCTACCAGCAACATAGAGGCCATTAGAATTGGATGTTCAGGTGTTGGACAACCAGTTTGTTAGATCGGATGATTCTGATCCAAGTCAAGTTTTGGCTTGTGTGATTTCTCAGTTTTCTCTTTATGATCGTATCAGGGAGCGTCAGTATGATGACCCCTATCTGTTTTTCCTTAAGGACACGGTTCAGTACGGTGATGCTAAGGAGGTTACTACAGGAGATGACGGTGCATTGAGGATGAAGGGCGGGCTATGTGTGTCCAATGTAGATGGTTTGCATGAGTTGATTCTCCAGGAGGCTCACAGTTCGCGGTACTCCATTCATACAGGTGCCGCGAAGATGTATCAAGAATTGAGGAAGCATTATTGGTGGAGGAGAATGAAGAAAGACATAGTAGATTATGTAGCTCGGTGCCTAAATTGTCAGCAGGTGAAGTATGAGCATCAGCGACCCGGTGGATTGCTTCAGAAGCTAGAGATTCCGGAGTGGAAATGGGAGCGGATAACTATGGATTTTATTGTTGGGCTCCCACGGACTCAGAGAAAGTTTGATACAGTTTGGGTGATTGTGGGTAGGTTGACCAAGTCGTCTTATTTCATACCAGTGATGACTACTTATTCTTCCGAGCAGCTGGCTCTAGTTTATATCCGCGAGATTGTTAGGCTTCATGGTGTACCGGTATCCATCATCTCTGACCGGGGTACGCAGTTTACATCGCGGTTCTGGAGGGTCGTACAGTAGGATTTAGGTACTCGGGTTGAGTTGGGCATAATATTTCACCCTCAGATGGATAGACAGTCCGAGCGCACTATTTAGATACTAGAGGATATGCCATATGCATGTGTGATGGAGTTTGGAGTTTCTTGGGTTCAGTTCTTGCCACTTGCGGAGTTTGCCTACAATAATAGCTACCAGTTGAGCATTCAGATGGCCCCGTATGAGGCCCTGTATGGTAGACGGTGTTGGTCTCCAGTGGGTTGGTTCGAGCCGGACGAGGCTAGGTTATTGGGTACATACTTGGTTCAGGATGCTTTGGAAAAGATTAAATTTATTCAGCATCGACTTTGTACAGCCCAATCCAGACAGAAGAGTTATACAAATTGGAAGGTTTGCGATGTTGCATTCATGGTTGGGGAGTGGGTCTTGCTCCGGGTTTCGCCCATGAAGGGTGTTATGAGGTTCGAAAAGAAGGGCAAGCTGAGACCAAGGTTTATTGGCTCATTCGAGGTGTTGCGGCGAGTTGGGAAGGTTGGTTACGAGCTTGCCTTGCCTCCCAGTCTATCGGGAGTTCATCCGATATTCCATGTTTCTTTGCTCCGGAAGTATCATGGTAATCCGTCTCATGTGTTAGATTTTAGCTCAGTCCAGTTGGACAAGGATTTGTCTTATGTTGAGGAGTCGGTGGCCATCTTGGACTGGCAGGTTCAAAAGTTGAGGTCGAAGAAAATTGCTTCCGTGAAGGTTCAGTGGAAGGGTCAGCTAGTCGAGGAGGCGACTTAGGAGACCGAGTATGATATGCGTAGCCGTTACCCTCATCTTATTACCACTTCAGGTATGTCTCTATGCTCATTCGAGGACGAACATTTGTTTTAAGAGGGGGAGGATATAATGACCCGGTCGGTCATTTTTGAGAGTATAATCCCCGATCCCCTATTTATTGCTTTCTCTATTTCATTGTATGCTTACTTGACTTGCCGACATGCTTGGTTTCGGGTTCGGGAGAGTTTCGGAGTGGAATGGGACACATAGTCCCTAAGTGTGAAGTTTGAGTTGTAAGAGTCGACCATAGTTTGACCTGTGTAAACACGACTCTGGAATGGGGTTTCATCAGTTCCAATAGATCTGTATGGTGATTTGGACTTAGGAGCGTGTTTGGAGGTTGATTTGGAGGTCGGTAGGTCTTTTCGACGTTATTTGGTGAAAGTTGAAAATTTGGAAGGTTTTTGGAAAGTTTGACCGGGAGTGGACTTTTTGATATCAGGGTCGGATTCCGATTCCGAAAGTTGGAATAGGTCTATAATGACATATGTGACTTGTGTGCAAAACTTGAAATCAGACGTGATTTGATAGGTTTCAGCATTGTTTGTAAAAGTTGGAATTTCCTTAGTTTCAATAGGCTTGAATTGGAGTGTGATTCGTGTTTTTGATGTTGTTTGATGTGATTTGAGGGCTCGACTAAGTTCGTATCGTGTTTTAGGACTTGTTGGTATATTGGTTGAGGTCCCGAGGGCATTGGCTGGATTTTAGATGGTCAACGGAGCAAGTTTGAACTTAGAGAAAGGCTGAAGTGCACTAGTTCTGGTGCAATCGCACCTGCACAAGTTTGACCGTAGGTTCGAGCTCGCAGAAGCAAGATGGAGAGCACAGAAGTGAGAATGGGCAGTCCAGGAAGGACTCGCAGGTGTAGAGAAGTTTCCGCAAAAGCGGCTTTGCTTCTGCGGTGGAGTGATGCGCAGGAGCGACTATGTCGCAAGTGCGACGCGTTTGGTCGTAGGCGCGCATGCACAGGTGCAGCCCTTTGCTCGCAGAAGCAGACCCATGGGACTTAAGTGAAGTCCGCACCTGCGATGGAAATTCTGCAGATGCGGCTGTGGGTTTGCAGATACGAAATCGCCTAAGTTCGAGGGTTTGATTTCATTATCCATTGTTGGACCTAGAAAGCTCGTATTGCGGCAAGAATTTGAGGGATTTTTAGAGGAGACATTTGGGTAAGAATTCTCGACTCTTTTTTTAATATATTCCACTAATCTATCGTTAATTTCTTCATTTAATTAAGGATTTGGGTTGTAAAATTGGGGGAAAAGGTGTGAGGTTCTTAGATCAAATTATGAGGTTTTGATCGAGGTTTTGGTATCATATTTGAGTAATTTTGGTATGGGTGAAATCGTGGTTGAACGGGTGTTCGTATTTTGTGACTTTTACCCGATTTCGAGACATGGGCCCAGGTCGACTTTTTGGGGAGATTTTCTAATTTCTTGTTAAAGTCTTGATTTCATTAATTAGATTAGTTTATTATAGTTGTATGTATAGTATGAAATTACTTTTGGCTAAATTTGGGCCATTCGGAGTCTGAAAGTCGAGGGAAAGGCTTTCTTATTGACTGATTGAACTTGGTTTGAAATAAGTGACTTGTCTAACCTTGTGTGGGAGAAATCTGTCACGACCCAAAATCCGTTAAAGGTCGTGATGGCGCCGGATACCACTGTCAGGAAAGCCAACACTAAATAGTTAATTAAATTCTCATTTTAATATTTTTGAAATCATAAATTTACTTCAATTTATCTAGTAAAAAATGAATTTACAGAATAATAATAACATTTTCCAATTTCAATTCTGAACATCCCACAATCATCCCAGAACCCAGTATCACAAGTGCATGAGTATTTTCTAGGAATTTAAAATAAATTACAATAACTGTCCGGAACACAAATTGGACAGGAAAGAAAATACAATACTCTAAAGGAGACTGCTAGCTGCGGAGCGTCTCACAAAATGCAGCTCACCTAAGTCCCCGTATCAACCACGCCGCTACGCCCACAAGGCCAATAATATATATGTGCCTGCACAACAAAATGTGCAGCAAGTGTAGTATGAGTACGCAATCAACGCGTACCCAGTAAGTATCCCGCCTAACCTTGAAGAAGTAGTGACGGAGGGTCGACTCGGACACTTACTATGGGCTATATTAAATATACCAATGATATAATTTAAGCATGGATCACGAAGAGCGGTTGTAAGCCCAATATCATGAACTGAGTAAACAATTCTTTGTTAATAAGAGATTTCCAAATTCCTATTTCATCATTTATCAATTTGTCTCAGACCAGGGAGACAATATCATTATTTAAAAATTTTAAGACAAGCAATACAAGCATGCGCAAATCATGTCGAGGTCGTACGGCCCGATCCAATAAATATTTAAACTGTGCATTGCCAGAGGGTCGAATGGCACGAATCATAGATGCATCTATTTAACCTGCCGAGGCGATCAGCCCACTCCCATGAGAGTAGTAGAAAATACCCCGCTAGCGAATCATACGTGCGACGCGGTCAAATATAAATTTAACATTTAAAATCATATCTCTTTCTTGTTTCTTTTCAAAATAAGGGAAATTCAACTTTTAGCTTTTTAAGGAAATTACCCCGCTCGCGAAACATACATGCGACGCGGTTACACATAGATTTATTCAACTATTATATTATTCCTCAATTCTTTTCAAAATTACGAAGTTCAAATGAAACATTTTAAATTTTAAGTTCTTCAATTTCAACTCCCTTCAAAAAATTTAATAAGTAGACTCAATCTCGCTCCCTCTCAAGGCAAACAATAAACATAAACCAATAACAATATCAACAAGGCATGATGTGAGCCTAAAACTACCTGAACGTAGGTATAGGTAGTAGCTACATACGGACTCTCGTCACCTCATGCGTACGTAGTCATTCCCCCTTACAAGGTTAGAAAGGAGACTTACCTCGCTCCGTAGTTCCATAACCGGCTTCCGAGCCCTTCAAACAACTTGAATCGATGCACAACGTTCCAAAACTAGCCAATAATTATGCAAACCCATTAATATATACTCAAATACTCAATATAATCCAATTTATAATAATTTCTAACTCTGATCGAAAAGTCGATAAAAATTACCCTCAGGCCCACATGCCCGGAATCCAAAAATATTCGAAGATAACTTTACCCATAACCTCACGAACTCAAATATATAGTTTATTCTCAATTCCATGCCCAATTTCGTGGTCAAAATCCAAAAATACCAAATTTTAGGTCTTCTACCAAAATCCCACAATTTATACTAATTTCCATGTTTAAATTCTTATACAAACTATGTATTTAACTTATAATAGGTGAAAATCACTTACCTTGGCATTGATGACGAAGAATGAGCTCCAAACTCGCTCCAAGACCGGCTTTCATGGACAAAATGAGGTGAAAATGAGCCAAACCCTCGTTTTTAAAGAACACACTGCCCATCCCCGTCCTTCGCACATGCAGTCCAATAGCCGCACCTGCGGCTCCGAAGGTGCGGGTCAAAATTTCACTCCTACGGTCCTCATTGTCCAGCCAAGACCTCATACCTGCGTAAGTTCTTCGCTTCTGCGAGGATCGCAGGTGCGACCTGCTCTGTGCATCTACGCAATTTATCCATCAGCGGTCGCTGCCTCGCGCCTGCGCACTCACAGGTGCGCTCCTCCAGTCCGCTTCTGCGGCTCCCCCAGCTCCAGTCCTTTCTCGCTTCTTCGAGAAAATCCTACACACCCGCGATCTCGCACCTGCGGCCAAAGTCACACAGGTGCGATTACACCAGAAGCATTAAGCTTCAAAAATTCTTAAGTCCAAAAATCGATCTGTTAACCTTCCGAAATCCACTCGAGGCCCTCAGTACCTTAACCAACTATACCAACACGTCCCAAAATACATTATGAACTTAGTCGATCCTTCAAATTACATCAAACAATGTCGAATTCATGAATCGCACCCCATTTCAAGCTTAATGAACGTTAAAACTTCAACTTCTGCATTCGATGACAAAACCTATCAAATCACGTCTCATTGACCTCAAATTTTGCACAAAAATCATAATTGACATTACGGACCTACTTCAACTTCCGGAATCGAATTCCGACCCCGATATCAAAAAATTTACTCCCGGTCAAACTTCTCAAAATTATCCAAATTTCCAACTTTCGCCAAATGACCCTAAAATGACCTACGGACCTCCACATCCACTTCTGGTCGTGCTCCCGATACCAAAATCACCATACGGAGCTATTCGCAGACTAGGAAATTCCAAATGGACATCGATAACATTGAAATGCACTTCAACCTAAATTAATGAAATTCTTCCAAAATGCTAACTTCTACAATAGGGGTCAAAACACTCCCGGGGTATCCAAATCCCGATACGAACATACTCCCAAGTCCGAAATCATCATACGAACCTGATGGAACCTTCAAATTCCGATTTTGGGACCGTTTACTCAAAAATCCAATCTTAGTCAATTCTTCCAACTTAAAGCTTTCGAAATGAGAATTTTCTTTTCAAATCAACTCTGAACTTCCGAAATTCAATTCCGACCATGCGTAAAAGTGATAATACCTGAAGTGAAGCTGCTCATGGACTCAAACCTCTGAACGACGTGCTAGAGCTCAAAACAACTGGTCGGGTCATTACAAAATCCCCTTAGGATTTGGTACTGTTGTAACAATTTGTGATATGTGAGTGTCGTGTACGCGAGGCGACGAGTGCGTACATGGGCTAAATGTTGAAAATCCGGTCTTTGCTAAGTAGTTTTCTTTTTATATCTTAAATGAGTTATTCTAGCATGTGTAGTCTTCATTTTTAGTCTAATTTCACATGTCTACATGTTTTCATTTTTTAGTTACAATTTGTACAACATGTTTAGTTGAATTACCTATTTTTCCTTGATTCCGTATTTGTTATTTAACTTTAGTATTTCCTTGCTTGTAATATCATTGTTGCATTTATTGCGTGTTGATGTTCATGACTCTTGTTGTGATGATTGTTTGGTTGTGGCACGAAGTTTCTTCCGTGTGGAGTGTTATTGGCACGAGGTTTCTTCCATACGAAGTGTTATTGGCATGAGGTTTCTTCCGTGTATAGTGTTATTGGCACGAGGTTTCTTCCGTTTGGTGTGTTATTGGAATGAAGTTTCTTCCATGCGGTATGTTATTGGCACGAGATTTCTTCCGTGCGGTGTGTTATTGGCACGAGGTTTCTTCCGTGTGGTGTGTGATTTTCACGAGATTGCTTCCGTTCAAAGTGTGATTGGCACGAGGTTTTTTCCGTGTGGAGTGAGATTGTAGCATGAGGTTTCTGTCGTGCCATTGTGAGATATTTACTTTTGGGACTACAAGGTGGTACCTCGGCAGCGCCCCTGTTGATTTCCTGCTTTTGCTGTGTTGTTTGTTGTTGTTGTTATTCCTTAACTTGTAAGATGTTCTTTTCCTTACGTGCTGTAATTGTCTCTTGTTTTTCCTTATGCTATTGCTTCTCCGTACATTCCTATTTGTTTCATTAACCTGCCATTACTGTTATTATTTCGCCTTCTGCCTTGCTTCTTATATTCCAGTAGGGCCTTGACCTAACCTCGTCACTACTCTACCGAGGTTAGGCTTGACACTTACTGGGTACCGTTGTGGTGTACTCATACTACACTTCTACATATCGTTTTGTGCAGACCTAGGTATATCCTACCAGCCTCGATATTAGGAGTGTGTGTGCTGCTGCTTGGAGACTTCAAGGTATATCTGCCAGCATCCGCATACCACGGAGTCCCCCTCTATCCTTACTATATTGTCTTTACTTTATTCTCTTAGATGTTGATGTATAGAGACAGTTAGTACATTCCTTAAAGCTTGTGGCTTGTGACTACCGGATTTTGGGAGTTGTTATAATCGGTTTTGTTGGTTTTACTTGAACATGCCGAGCGGCAGTTTTCAGTTTTATATATATATATATATATATATATATCAGTTGAAGTTTAGTCGTTATTTCCGTTATTATTTCAGTTATTCCGTAATTGTTAGGCTTACCTAGTCTTGGAGACTAGGTGCCGTCACGACCTCTTATGGAGAGAAATTTGGGTCGTGACATTTGCTTAGTTTATCTTATGGTTGATGGATCTATACCCTGGTCATCTTTCATATTTTCTTAATTCATCGCCCTTTAAATAGTATAAATGTCTATAGAATTTTGGTAAGTCCTATAAAAGTATGTTACATTCTGCCTCTACTAGTGACTTTTAAATGATATTTAAAAAAATACCAAATATTAACCGAACCGTACCGATACCGAAGAGAAACCGACATGATTGGTACAGTTTCTAAAATTTTAATTTTGGTTATACATAATAAAATAACCTAAAAATTGGTATGGTATAAATTTTATAAAATAACCGACTGAACTGTACCATTGACACTCCTAATGTAATGGTATCTTACCGAACACTTCTTTGTAGACGATATTTTTTGTGTATGTTTCCTTCTAATGCTTTGGTTGTTCTGCCATAACCAGAACTCTTGTCGTCGATATTGATGTTCCTCTTGAAAGTGCAACATATAGTTATTTATGTAAAAAATTATATTGTTGTAAATATAGTCCAATATTTAGGATGTTTGTCTTTGTGCTTTATTTATTATAATTACAAAACATAAACATACTGAAAATTATTTTTACACAAATTTAAAAGGATATTTTTTAGTTTCGGAAGATGAAAGTTGATTTCGGGGACAAACACATACTTAGAAGCACATTGACCAGTATCATAATTTCTGCATGTATGACGTTATTATCATAATTTCTATTTACTATATGTGTACTATTATATAAGGTATTCGGCGGATCTAAACTTTTCAGTAGTATGACGGGCATATTTTTCTTCAAAATCAACCTATATCCAATGGAAGATCAATTTTAACTTAATCCATTATATATGGTCACACTAACATACATAAAAATAATAAATATGGCAACAAACATATAAGGTAGAAGGCAATTTGATATTAAAGTATTTAAGTATTCTTCTTGGTAGTAATTGTTGGTATCATCTTTTGTTGAGTCAAAAATGAAAAATATTTTATTTTTACCATAAAACTTAGCAATCAACATTTTATTTAGTTGATTAACATATTCATTTCTGCTAGCTAAGATATCTCTTTAATTTTTATCATGTAACTTGCACAAATTGTATTTTAATATAATGATGGAATATTTTCCTTATTAAATGTACTACTATTATCATTGGGGTTGATAACCAAGTGTCTTGGAAGAACCAAATCATCTTTTATTGGATTCTCTTCTTCGTTTCCGACTGGAAGCAAGAAGTCACTAAATGTTGGGCATGTTCTTACTTTTATATTTCTTGTCATTTGAATCTTGTTCATTTGAGGCCTTAAGTATAATTTAGCTAGCTAGCTTTTACAGTCTTTGCTTTCATCGATTTTGGAACTATTGACAGTACTTGACAGAAATCACCTCCCAAACTATTACTTTTCCACCAAACGGTTCATTCATATATAATATATCTCTAAAACTCTAGGCAATTGTTTCGATCCTTTGACACTTAGCCACAAGCGCTTCATCCCATATCACCAATTTGGCTTTTCTTATAAATTTAGCACTGCTACTCTGTACTGATATATTTGTAATGCTTATTTCAGTTGTTTGAAGAGGTATATCAAATCTAAAGTGAATTGTACAACCTCATAATAAAATCATTGTTGTTACACCACTTGTTATTATTGCTAATAGTATCATGCCTCTTAATCTAATATTTGCAAGTAATGCATGACATATGAATATTATTTCTATTCCGCTGGAGGTATCTACAAAGGATAATATGTTATACCATAGTCAGCTCTTTATAATATAGTCTTGGAAGCTTGTTCTTGTTCAGGATTTAGCTTTGATGTGCTTCCTCAGACACGCATGACATTCTTAATACTATATTAGTCTTTTTTACTTTATGGACTAATTTTTTTTAATCTCTAATGCTTTTTTATGGAATAAATTTATGCACCCTAAGATTTCTTTTAAAATTGAGAAATAATTTTACTCATATGATGAATTTAAAAAATAATTGAATTGGATTCTCTTGCTAAATAATTAATTGAAATATTTGATTATTGGTCTTAACATAAAAAATAATTTATTTTCTGTTGATTCAGATTCTTAATATTGGTTCATCTCTTATTTTGAATATTATCGTAATTATAATTTTATCCACCATAAATTTTATTTTTAAAGAGTAAAAAATTGATAAGATATTCCACTTTTAGATCTTTATGTTTGCAAAATCATTAGTGTCACGGCCCAATTTCTCCTATAGGCCGTGATGGCACCCAACGTCGTCGTTAGGCAAGCCAACGGTGAACTAGTCATGTATTTATTCCTTTTTAATAATTTAAAGTAGTTGATTCTTATTTATTAAATAGGTGAGAAGTGAAAAATTATAGTAAAGTAAAGTGTAAGCTAATGAAAGAGCAAATACGATGAAATAAATACTCAAAATCATAAAGTATCTACTGGCATGTTCCCAAAACCCGGTGTCACAAGTGTATGAGCAACTAGTAGAATATACAAACACCTACGCCACTGTCTGAAATAAGATAGATAGAAAGTAAATACAAAATATAGACTGCGGGTGCTGCAGAACGGCCTTAGAGAACAGCTCACCACTAGGCCTCGGAGTAACGAGGGTACGCGCTGAATGAATGCCAGGTGTACCTGCCTCAGATCCTGCATAATTAGTGCAGAAGTGTAGTGTGAGTACAAAAACAACATGTACCCAGTAAGTATCCAGTCTAACCTCGAAGAAGTAGTGACGAGGGGTCGACATCGATACTTACTATGGGCCAACGAATTTAAAATACAAAAACTCTAAATAGGCATGGAATACATGAATAATAATAATAACACAATAGCAAGTAATAAATAAATGATTCTTAAACTGATAATCAATTTAAAGTCTCCAATTGACACCTTCTAACTTCCACAATTTCGGTCATTAAATAAATTATAACCTTTCAAGCCATAAAATAATATCAAGAGTAATCGGGCTCCGAATATCATCACGCACGACTTATGTCGAGGTCGTACGACCCGATCCAAAATAATATATGCACTGTCGAGGGTCGAACGACACGAACCATAGATGCATCTATTATACTGTCGAGGCAAACGGCCCGCTCCCATGAGAGTAGTGTTATCGTACTGCCGAGGCGAATGGACCACTCCCATGAGAGTAGTGGTATCGTACTGCCGAGGTGAACAGCCCGATCCCATTAGAGTAGTGAAGTTTACCCCGCTCGCGGAAGTACTTGTGATGCGAGAGGACATGAATTTCTAAGAGTTATTAAGTATTCCTCAATTCTTCCAAAAATAAACAATCTAAGTCGAAAATAGCAACTTTAAATCCCTTGTCTCTGCTCTATTCAAGACAATTAATACGTATGGTAAACACAACAGTACAATTAAAAGCATGATGTGGATATAAGACTACCCGGACATATCATAGATTATATCTACGCACGGACTCTCGTCACATCGTGCGTACGTAGCTCCCCACACAAGTAATACACAACAAAGGAACAACTAAGGGGATGAGTTCCCTCTTACAAGATTAGGCAAGAGACTTATCTCGTTCTCAAGCTCACTTCTGGTCCACAAATCCGCTCTAAATCCTCAACTTGGTGCCAAACAATCCGAAACTAGCCAAATATTATATAAATTAATCAATACACACTCACAAGTTCATAATTTAGCCATTAGAGAAATTACCCAACCCAAATTGGAAGATCCCTAAAATTCACTCTCGAGCCCACGTACCCGAATTTCGGATATTTTCGAAGATAAATGTTACCCATAACCTCACGAACTCAAATATATAATTTCTACCCAATTCCATAATCATTTTCGTGGTTAAAACCTATTTTTATCAAAATTTAGGTTTTTCAACTAAATCCATAATTTACACAAATTATAGGTTAAGAATCTACCCCAAATGTGTGTATTAAACTCATCTTGTATAGTAATTACTTACCTCAAAGTGCTAGGTGAACTCTAAAACCATCCAAGAAGTGAAATAAATTAACAAAAAATCCTAAGTCCCGACATTAAATGAACCTCATGCCTTCAGTGGTTTCACATCTTCGCCGCTTCTGCGAGACCGCTTCTGCGGAAAACTCTCCGCTCATGTGGAACACGTACGAACTAGCATTGGTCGCACCTGCGGGAAAACTCTGCACCAGTGAGCCCGCTTCTGCGGCTCACCTCATGCACCTGCGACCTACACCATGCCGCCTCCCTCCACATCTATGACTCCTTCCTCGCAGAAACGAGTCCGCTAGCGAATCTGCTTCTGCGGAAGAAGTTTCGCTTCTGCAGACTCTAGCCAGCCCACTCCCAGTCGCTCCTGCACACGATGGCTTGCACCTGCGAGCTCGCACCTACGGCGAGTCACTCGCAAGTGCGAACGCACCAGAACTGCTACTGCTTCAGCAGTGCTCCCAAGTCCAAACAAGTTACGCACATCGCCTGAATAGCACCCGAGGCCTCGGGGGCCTCGGCCAAACATACCAACAAGTTCGTAAACATAAAAAGGGCTCACTCGAACCCTCGGAATGCATAAAACAACATCAAAACTAATAATCGAACCCCAAACCAAATCAAATCAACTAATGGACTTCAAGTTCTTCCAACTTACTCCGAATGCGCCAAAACACACAAACTACTCGGAATGACACTAAATTTTGCGAAAAAGTCAAAAATCACCATACGAGACTATTCCTAGGCTCGGAATCCGAAACAGACCTCGATAATACCAAAACCTACTTCAAACCAAATTTAAAGAACTTGAAAACCTTCAATGCGCCAACTTTTAACATTATGCGCCGAAACGCTCCCAAGTCATCTGAAACCCGATCCGAACATACGCCCAAGTCCAAAATCATCATACAAACCTATTGGAATATTCGAATCCCGATTTCGGAGTCATTTAATCAAAATATTGTCTAAATTCAAACTTATCCATTTTAAGCAATCATTAAGGAACTAAGTGTTCTGATTTCAACCCGAACCCTTTCAAACCCGAACTAACCATCCCTGCAAGTCGTATACAGTAATAGCACATACGGGGAGTTTTATTTAGGGGAATGGGGATCTAGAAAGTAAAATAACCGATCGGGTCATTACAACTAGTGGTATTGGCTGTTACCATCCTTTTTCTTGCTCTTTCTCACACATTTATATTCTTAAAAATAAATTGGATATATATTTCAATATTACACTAAAAATTAATAATAAGAAAATATAATTTGAGTAAGAAAGCAGTTCAAATATAATATAAAAATATATTATCGAGGGGATTTTTTCTCAATTTCAACGCTTTATGCAATCCATTTAACATTGCTTTTAAGGAAAAATGCATAAGTACCCCTTGACCTGTGATCAGATTTTCAACTAGACACCTTTATTTTACGAGATTCCTATTATCCCCCAAAACTCTTTTAGAGTAGAATTATTTTTACCCTAAAGGCTTATGTGGCCATGTGTGTGTATTTCGCTCTCTCAAAAAGAGTGAGGATCCGATTTTTTTAATTAAAGATACTTTCTTACTTTTTCTCTTCTTTTTCTTTTTCTTTGTCTTTTTCTATAATATTCTTTTCTTCTCTTCTTTACATTAGGTTCCTTCAAACACAACATACGCCGCTGACATCTTTTGGCATTTCTTCTTTCATTTTTCAGCTTATATTATTTTTTTCTTTATTTTTCTCTTCCTCCCACACTTTCAAGAAAAACTTATACTTATATAAAGACAAATAACATTTAGATCTAGACAAAAAACAATTGTCACCGAAAAAAAAAATCGCATCGAAAAAATTTATTTTCGCCGGAAAAATTGGAGTCCTTGAAGTTCCAACGACCACCATTTTTACATCGCCCATAATCATTAGTAATATCCACAATTTAAAATTCTTCCACCACAATAGCCATTTAAAATCCTCAAGCCAAGAATAACAGATAATTAGAGTTTTAACAAGTTAGAAATTTTAGGAATTATTTCATACATACCAATTATGTCATCCATGAAAGACGAAGAAGACTATATGAATCGTCTTATCTAAGAAGAGAAAAGGAGAAAGGAAAAGAAAAGAAAGAAAGAAAGAAAAAAAAGAAAAATAAGGGAAAGAATAAGAAATAATTTGTTTTAATGAAATATACATGTGTCAAGCGAGTGTAGTTCACATGACAGCAGTAATATGGTCGTGGTATTTCAAGGGTGAATTTATTATATTTAAAAATAGTTTAGGGGAGGGTAATAGGATCCCCGCAAAGATAAAGTGTGTAGTTGAAAATTCGGCTATAGGTCACAGAGGTATTTATGCATTTTTTCTATTTTTAATAAGAATTCAATAGACAAAATTTTATTAACTTTAAAATCTTAAATATTAAAAAAATTAACATGGAAGTTATTGTAGTCCAATAACATAGGTTATTACAATTATGCCATTTACATATGAGTTCTTCTGTTTAATATTTTAGGGTCATTTTGATCTATCAATATTGTATTCGTGCTTTTATAATAATATAGGCTCTCCTTTTTCTAAATGGATTTGGACAATATAATATATTTTCAAATTAAATTATTAATAGGACAATATAATACGTTTTCAAATTAAATTAGTAATAGAATTTCTTGTTAAAATATATCCTAAAAGTAATGGGATTACATGGCTAAATATATATATATATATATA
>AWOL01S0047918.1:5134-26421 GCA_000715115.1 Nicotiana otophora
TTCTGCCACCTCCTGAAGACCTTCATTGATTGGAAAGTCTTCAGGTAATACATGATAAAGTGCACCCAATCCAGTCCAATTTTCATGCCAAATATTAGTTGTTCCACTCTTCAATTCCCATACGATCTCATGTTCTACTTCTTCCCTAGCATTCAGCATTTGTCTCCAAACATGAGACCCTCCCCTAAAATGCACCATAGTTGGTGGCTCCTTCTTGCAATACTTATTCCATATGAAATTAGACAACAAAGATTTTGTGGTCCTAAACCTCCATCATAGTTTAGCAAACAGTGCCCTTGAGACATCATTTAAGGACCTAAAACCTATCCCCCCATTCCTCTTTAGGAAGGCAAAGATTTTGCCATGAAGCCCAGTGTCTGCTTCTCCCTTCTTCCTTTGTGCCCCAAAAGAACCTAGCAAAAGTCTTATGTAGATGCCCCAAGATGCTGTTTGGTGGATCTAGGACTGATAACATGTGAACTGGCATACTTTGCAACACACTAGAGATGAGTGTTGCCTTTCTACCAAATGACAGCAGTTTTCCTTTCCATGAATGCAATTTAGCCTTCACCTTCTTGATAAGATCCTCATAATAGTCCTTCATCCTTCTAGTGTAAAAAATAGGACATCCTAGCCTTTGAATACATGTAGTATAAACTCTTATCTTTGTTGATCATCTGACCTGATATCTTCTCATAGTTCCCCAACACTGCCATAATCTTGCTCAAAGAGGGAGGATGAGCAGATGCAAATATTATCGTATCATCAGCATATGCCAAGTGGTTTAAAGAATGAGACCGCTTAGGCATTCCAAATCCCACAAATGACTTGTCTTCAAAAAGATTATTCAAAGACCTGGAAAGTACCTCAGCTGACAGAATGAACAATGCTGGAGACAGGGGATCCCCTTGTTTCACACACCTTGTCGACTTAAAGAACCCTGATGACTGCCCATTCACTAATACTGAATATCAGTTATTTGACATCAAGTTCCACACCATGTTAATGAAGTGTTCAGAAATCCCATCTTCCTTAGCACATGCAATAAGTACTTCCATGAGACCCTATCATAGACCTTAGCCATATCAAGCTTGATCACCACATTAGCTGGCTTTCCCCTTAACCTTATGTCAGTGATAATATCTTGAGTCAATAAGATGTTCTCAAATATACTCCTACCCTTTACAAATCCGGATTGATTAGGAGCTATTAGAGAAGGCAGCACCAATAACATCCCAGCATGTTTGATAAAACAAGCCAGTGAATCCATCAGGGCCACTAGCACTCTCCCCACTAAGCTCAAAAACTGCCGCCCTTACTTCTTCAATTGTTGGCAATCTGCTAAGTTCCAAATTCTGATCCATAGTGACCATTGAAGGTACATTATTGAGCAAGGGAAATTCAAAAGCATCACTTTCATTTGTGAACTATTTTTGATAGAAGTCCACTGCAGTTGTAGCCAATTGCTCCTGGTCTTCAATCCAACCCCACTGCCGCTTTTGATCCTCTTCAATTGCAATTTCTTTCTTTTGCCATTGACATGGTTTTGAAAGAAACTTGTATTCCTATCTACTTCAGCAAACCAATTCATCCCAGCTTTTTGCTTCCAATACTGCTCCTCAATATTCAAGTATTTCTTCAATTCAGATTGAGCCTTTTGAAGCACAATCCTATTCTCAGTTGTAGGCTCTTCTTCAAACAACATCTCCTTCATCCTAACAATGTCCTCCAAAATAGCCAATTGCTTGAAGATATCACCAAATGTTTCCCTATTCCATTTTGAGAGTGTTGCCTTCACCCTCTTGATATTCTGCTTGAACATCAAAAACTGATCCCCTATGAAATCAGCTTCCTAATTTTGCCTCACCACATCCATAAATATAGCATGCTTTGTCCAAAAGTTCAAGAATCTGAAAGGCTTGACAAAATTGGTTGTCTGCACCCCACATGTCATTAGCAATGGTGCATGATCTGATCCAGTTCTAATTAGATGCTCAACTTCAATGGTTGGAAACATGTTCTGAAATGGCAAATTCACAAAAACCCTATCAAATCTCTTGAATATACACTCAGCATTGGATCTCCCATTCCACCATGTGAATGGACTTCCTTTGTACCCTTGCTCAAACAAACCACAAGAGTTTACACAAAATGCAAAATCCTCATATTCAGGAGGGTGTAATGGAAGTCCCCCTTTTTTCTCATCTTTATGCAATAACACATTGAAATCCCCTCCTACCAACCATGGTAATTCCATATCACTTGCTAAATAATACAAGTGATCCCACAAATCCAACCTCTCCATTGCTGAACATTTTGCATAAACAAATGTCATCATCATGTGCTGCCCCAGGTCATGGTGACACACTCTCACAGTCACCTATTTCTCAGTATCCTCCACTAATTCCTATTCCACCACTGCATTGAAGAACGACCATATTTGCCCATTAATATTTGTATAAGCAGTCTCCATATTCAACCTCATTTTATATCTATCAATGAGTCCCTTCTTTTGAAAAGGCTCCATCAATGCAACTACACAAAAATTATACTCCTTATTCATATTGATCACCCCAAGGTGGGTTGCTCTGATGGTAAGCACCCTCCACTTCCAACCAAGAGGTTGTGAGTTCGAGTCACCCCAAGAGCAAGGTGGGGAGTTCTTGGAGGGAAGGATGCCGAGGGTCATTTGGAAATAGCCTCTCTACCCCAGGGTAGGGGTAAGGTCTGCGTACACACTACCCTCCCCAGACCCCACTAGTGGGATTATACTGGGTTGTTGTTGTATTCATATTGATCACCCTAGGAAAGGCTTGTTGTGTATTCACAGACCTTATGTTCCATATTAATGTTTTGATCATTATCTAGATAGAGAAACTGCCCTCCTGGGCATTATTCTTGAAGGTTGTGGTGGATCTTTACTCTGATTCTTCTTAGGTTTTTTTTTACCTCCTTTAGCACAAGTTGTGGGTGATAAATCCCCTTCCCTAGCCACTTGTTTGAAGTTTTCGGCAGTTGATTCATCATCTCCTTGATCCTCCATTGGATTTTGTCTCAATAAGTCTTTATCAACTGGTGTCACATTGTGTGTAACTAAATCATGTAAATGTTGTAGAGGAGTCTTAGTTAGAACATTAAGATGTAGTTGTATGGTTTGATCAGTGCCAGATTCCATAGGCACTTCCTCTATTTCCCCGGATGCTCTTGGAACAATTGGCCGCTCATCAGCTTGTTCATACTCCTTGAATTATAGCTCATGGACATACGCTGGAACACCATCTACATAGGCCAAAATCTCTCCAGTGGCTCTAAGGTTGGGGTTTACTGTAGTTGCCTCATCAGGTGAACCTGGTTTTAGGCCTGACGTCGCCAGCCTATCGCCAGGTGAGCCTGGCTTTAGGCCTGGCATCGCCAGCCTATCGCCAGGTGAGCCTGGCTTTAGGCCTGGCGTCACCAACCTATCGCCCGGTAAGCCTGGCTTTAGGCCTGGCGTCGCCAGCCTATCACCACTATTCATGTACCATCTTTGGTTGCTTCTTTTCACTGCTCCCTGAACAAGAGAATCAATGATTAGACTTAGAAACCCAAATAAGTTTTGGTCCCTTGTAATGAGGAAACAGGTGAATCAAGGTTCTTTTTGTCCAAGCAGGCAATACACGTTTGTTATATGAGGGAGCAGGTTTCTTTGCAGTAGTTACTTTTCCAGCAAAAACTTTGTTTTTCTTGCTGGGACTGTAATCTGATTTTACATGTTTCCATGAAATGTCCAGTGATACCACAGTGAGTGCAGAGCCAGTTATGAGGAACAGTAATGTACTTGTTGTGTGGGTTGTAAGGGATTGTTTCTTTTTGGAACCTGATTCCTTGCATGTTCCCCCCACTGTTCGTATACATAGCAGTGATTGCATCAGAGTACCAAGTCTACTTAAGAGATTTTTCTAGGTCATTCTTCACTCTGCCTAGATCTTCCTAAAGTTGTCTGTTTTGCTCAAGCTCAGCACACAGACTAGATTTCACGAATTTTGGCTCATTTTCAAGCCTAAGATGTTCCTCACTTTCAACTTCCTTTCCCTTTTTAATGTTCATAGGCCTACTTTCCCTTATGAGTTTCTCAATTGTTTCCTTTAGGTCTACAACTACTACCAATAGTTCATCTCTCTCATGCTCTATGTTTGCACTTCTCTCAGTCAAAATATCCTTTTCCCTTTTTAAATTCTTAATTGTCTCTCTTAAATTAACCGTAACCACCACTAGATCATCTCTCTCGTGTTTTATTTCTCCTAGTTCCGTGGTTAGCACATTTTTATCATTAAAGAGACTGTTATAAGCATCAATTAAAACATTAGCCAAGGATATAAGCTTCTTTTGAGAATATGATTTCAGATTTCTTTGAACATCCAAAAAGTCTGTGTCATCTTCATCGTCGTCTTCCTCATCCTCATCTGATTTAGCCATTAGAGCAAATATGGAATCATATTCAGCTGCTTCACTTTCTACTGCCATCATGGAGTTGTCACCTTGATCATCATCATCTCCAGATTCGCTGGAGGAGTCTCCCCATGCAGCAAGAGCTTGTTTCCCAACATTGTCAGCGGTATCTTTTCTCTTGAACTTTTTGTCAAGAACCTGGTTCCTTTTGACTGCTTTGTTTGTGTTGTATTAGTACTAATCTTGCTTAAGGAGGGGGAAATCCTTCATGAAATGTCCTGGTTTCCCTCACTTATGACATAGGTCATAGCCTCTTGGCTTGCTAGAGCTGCCCCTTTTTGGAATACCTCCATTTTTGCGAACCATTTTCTGAAATCTCTTTGTTAGGTAAGACATGTCGGCATCCTCACCACTTGAGTTATTTTTGTCTGTCTTGAGGACCAGGTTCTTCTCCCTTTTGGGCTCTCTTCTCTCATTGTCCTTCTTCTTCTTCTTCTTCATTTCTTAAGTTTTCAGATTACCAATGAGTTCATCAATGGTCAGCTTCTGCAAATCTTTTGCCTTTGTGATGGCGTTTACCTTGCTTTCCCAGGAACCAGGTAATACACTAAGTATTTTCCTGACAAGTTTGTTCCTGGAAATGATTTCTCCTAGTGAGTAAATCTCATTGATAATAGAGGTGAATCGAGTGTGCATGTCCTGAATGGACTCGGCGTCCTTCATTTTGAAGAGCTCATACTCAGTTGTCAACATGTCGATCTTCGACTGCTTGACTTGAGTTGTCCTTTCGTGTGCTGTTTGAAGATCTTCCCATATCTCCTTAGCACTCTAACAAGCTGAGATGCAGTTGTATTCATCTGGTCTGATGCCACACACAAAAATCTTTTTTGCCCTGAAATGCTTCTCAATAGCCTTTCTGTCAGCATCGTTGAACTCTTTTTTCAATTTTGGGATTGTAGTTGTTCCCGTATCAACAGTTTTCATGGGAACAAAAGGTCCATCACATATTACATCCCACAACTCTAAGTCCTCAGCCATGATGAAATCATGTATTCTTGTTTTTCACCAACCATAGTATTGGCTGTTGAATCTAGGTGGTCTATACATTGATTGTCCTTCCTCGAAGTTTGGTGGAGTAGCCATTATGAAGATCCTTTATAGGTGTTAACCTTTTATAAATAACCTTCTCTGATGCCAATTGATAGAAGCTAAGTGTCCACCAAGCTATGTATAGAACCAGGTTCTCGATAAGTTCTCATAGAACGCACGCACACAACAGTAAGTAAATGACACAATGGAATTTTACGTGAAAGGTTCCCAGCTCACGGAATTAAAAACCACGACCTACCCTTATAGGATTTTAGCTTCACTACTAACCAAACTTTAGATTACAACCTATTGTAACCTAAGAATTAACCTCTTAATCCCTCACTAACTTGTAACAACTCTATTACAAGTCACTTTGTAATAACTCTATTACAAAGACTTACAACTCGATTAACTCTAGCCAAGACACAAACACAATGCTTATGATTTTATAAAGATTTCCTACACAATGCTTCTAACTAAGCTAAGTAGGATTTACAAGTAAAGTACTTTAACAAAGGTGCAACACAACTAAGGACATGTAATGACTCCACACATGAAACTGGTCCTTTCTTATGTTGTTCTTTGTTCTTTATGCCCTTAAAAATCACTTGCAAGATTGACACAGACTTGAGAGGAATTCTTGATCGATTCTTGAATGTGCAAGTGTTTTGTTTTACCTTTGCTTGAAGTAAATAACTCATTTGTGACATCACTTGAATGATGTAAGCAAGTTAGATAAATGTCATTCCCCATAAAGTTGATTGATGCACTGTTTTTGCATTGTTGCGTGTGCAGGTAGAAACTTTACAGCTGTAGGGAGTTGACTGGGTACGGTAACCAGGGGAATTGATGTCCATCTGTTCCCCTTGTTGTTTCTTTGTCGTCTGAAGAGTTGATTTGCAGCTCCAGCTTGAGACTTATTATTCCCACGTACTTGAGAGTATGTGTCAGGATCCTTATCTGGTTCTTGTTATTTTGTTAGATCATCAAAATATTACAAGGTACATATAACCTATCACTATGGAATGCTCGGGTAACAGCAAATACCATATCAAGGCTCCTCTCGTAAGAGTCTCTCCAAATTTCTTCAGCAAAACAGATTCAATCTCGTGAGGAGCTAAATCATTCCCCTTGACCACCATTGTATAGCTGGTAATATACTCCCGAGGGTCTGAAGTTCCATCATACTTTGGCACATCAAGCATTTTAATTTGCTTGGGGATTAATTATGGTGTCGCGCTTGGATTGTATGGCAACTAAGTATACTTTTTTGAGTCCGGACATTTCAGCACCGGTGGTGCTCCCGGGATTTGGTCCATGCAGACATTCACTTCCCTCATCAATCGTAAGAGTTCATTCTTGAAGGGATCATTTTCGTTATTGGGGCCGGATCCGCTCCCTCAACCCCATCGGAGCCAACTTCGCCCCTCGGGGTGTTTTTGTCAACCCTTTTGCATTGTTTGATTCGCAGGAGCGCCACCGGACCTCGTCTATTCGCGTTATTTGAAGCCCCCTAAAGCGCCTGCTTCAACTTCGTCATATTCTTATCCTATCGCATGAGGTAGGCTAGGATGATCGCTTGTTGTTCTTGTAGGACCCTTACTGCATCAACAACATGCTCCTCTTCAGCATCATCGGGAGCTGCCTCCTGAACATGTCGTGGGTACCGCCTATCAGGGACCGCAGGGCATTGTATCCCTTATTGTGGGTGTCACTAACTGAATCCTCGGGATAAGGCTGGTCTCCTTGAACCTCAGGATTGTGTGTGTTATTAACATTATTATCTGCCATTTCTTATGATTTCTTGCTAAGATAAATAACCAAAATACGTTAGTAAAAAAGTCGAGGATCAACTTAACTACATAGTTGTCTAGGCCCTACGGTGGGCGCCAATCTGTTTACTTATAAAAACGTATAGTTGAATTTATACGTGGTTTCTAGACAAGTGAATTAATTTGATCCTAAAATAATGAAATAATTAAAGAAATGCACAATACTTAGCCGTAAAATGATGATAAAATCACGAAGAACAATGATTTGGGAGCAGAGCTTCCGGGCACAACAGGGATGAAACCAAGGAACAAGAAAGTAAAATTGTATAAAGTTTTTTATTGATTATAGCGTAAGTTTGCTAGGAAAATCGTGCTCTTTACAATGATAACATAGATCACTATTTATAGCTACACCTAGGGAACAAGGTCCTAGGATCATGTCATTCTTTAATGTCAATTATGAGGGCCACTGAAGAAGGTATAATGGTGAGCATAAATTCTCTGTAATGGGAAGCGCACTAAATACTGTGGAATATTCTCCATTAAATGATACCGGACAAAGGGTCTTTATTGCATCTTTATGACCGTTATTCTTTCCGGTGATAAACGGGACAATTGCCTTCGGTTTTAGCTATTCTCCGTCTTAGGTTCCACGTGTCCCTCTTTTGGACGGCCACGTAGCATATCATATTTTACCTTATACAGATAGTCTCCCTGCTTTCCGGTGACAAAACATGGTATCACCGGGAAGTTGGTAGAAGCACTCTTTTTGGCGGGAATTACTATGACTCCTTCTGAAAAGCTTCTGACGATTAATTGCCTTCGGTTTTAGTTATCCATTCGTCTTAGGTTCCACGTGTCACTTATACAATAGCTGTCTCTAAAAACAAGATAAAGTAATGGAGTCTAAGGGTTAAAAGATTTTGAGTGTTGGGAATATTTTTTGAGTTTCTTTCATGGTTCAGCTATTCAAGATCTTTTTACTCACTACTAGCGTTTGGAATTTACATTAGTTTCCTGTATAATGTTAACTGAGTACGAATTGCATTTAAAAAAAAGAGCAATATATGTGTTTAGTTCTCTTTTATTAGAAAATTTAGATATGTTAAGATCTAATTGCTTGGGTTCCTACAGTGAAGCTATAAGGAGCCAGCTTCCGAACATTGTCATATATTAGGTATGTGTAATGATATTTCCTAAGCTTTACGCTCAATTTGTTATGCTCGAGGATAAATACTTCACTAAGTTAATTATTATCTGACTGGAAACAAATTTGTAAAATGTTATTTTTGATCCTAGAATTTTCCCCCTTCTATGTTATTTTTCTCACTCTCCCTCTTCTCGTCTCACTGTAATGGAACAGGTCTCAGAATTGTACGTGTTTCATTGGTGACCTTTAGAGAATCCCCTTGTGCTTTGCAGCTTTCTTACGGCATTCTAGCATTTCTTTCTGTGTACTACTACTGCTTCTTCTTCTTCTGAATTCTCATCCCCTGCGGACAGTCTTTTTCGTGGTGCGAAGTACTTTGTCATTGTAAAATTAACGTGATAGAAGCACAAAGTATCTTGGGGAAAAATCAAGGTGTCTATGTTTAAACAATGTTATAGAAGCACAAACTACACAAAAGAATGGCAAATTTACATGAAAGCTATGTTCACATGCGTAAATAGATGGTGAGGGGAGAAATGCTGGAAATCCAAAATAAAGGATGAGATTCTCAGTTACTCTCGAAGACTATACATGGAAACTGAAAGTTGGAAACCTACCCTGAAAATGGAGACCATTAACACTATAACTATGTGATTGCATATAGATGTTCGTAACACGCAACGGAAGATAATAACAATCCGAGGTAAATCTTTTTGCGTTTAAAATTTATTTACGTGTAAAAGATCGGATCTAAGACGTACCTGGTGAAGAGAGTCTCGTTTCAAAAATTCTTCAATAGTGCGAAGACTCTGTGTGTATCCACACCGAGACCGATCCTTGCTATCAACTCTTTGATCAATGAAACCCGCGAACAAATTGAATGAAAACTTGTACTGAAAGTTTTTTCAAAAACTTCAGCCCAAAGTTGCACGACAATAACTGTTCCTGTCAAGAACGTTTGTCTCTTGATTTTGTGGCTTCTTAAACCTATTATTTTTCACCGTGAATTTCATGCCAATTGGACATATTTATAACCTTTGAAAATCCTTTTCCACTATGTCAAAGGAAAGGTTATAGGCGGTGACCTTTTTGGTACAATTCTAAACCGAAAGTAAGTTTGCTATTATTGAAAAATTGAATCCCATTCTAAATGGGATTGTGGTTGCTGACATGTCCGCGTGAACTTTCCAATACAATTCAAACTTGGATTCTTGTCTAAACGGAAAGTAAGTTTGCTATTATTAAAAAATTGAATCACATTCTAAATAGAATTGTGGCCACCGACATGTCCTCGTGGGCTTTGACATAAATCCAAATTCACTTGACAAAGTTTCCATAGAGCTTCTTTCTTAATTAATATTTTATATAACATCTCTTATATAAAATAAGTTTTAGTTATATATATCACATGTATGTCTTAACCAAGAGATATAATTTAATTTTCTATTCCAAATAGATAACTTTAATTTGTTCACAATATTAATTATATCCTCTGTACTAGCAAATAATATAATAATATTTCATTTGGACTAATAACTAAATTTATTTGACTAATTAAATTCTTTAATTTAATTATCAAATAATAAAGTAATTAATTCTTTAGCAAAGATCAGAACACTCGTTCGTGTGTAACCCCATTGGTTCAATACTAAGCCGGTAGTAAATTGATCACATCAATATACTAATCAAGGGTGGCGTCTAGGAACACTCCTTAACGACCGGATAGAATAAAGTATACAATTTACTCTCAAGAACCAGTAGAAGAACAATGTAGTGATTTCTTCTGTTCTTATAGCTCTGGGTTACCCTAGGATATGGTTCAACTGTCAAATCCTAATAGGTGACCGACTATGTGTTCGTGTCAAATAGAATCGACCATTGAATGACCTAAGAAACTCTTTTCTTCTTTCATTCAATTGTCCTGGCCAAGGTCTTAATTTGGTCGTTTATAATTCATGACAACATGGAGCTTAAACTCATTACCAAGAGTTGACAGATTCTATCTTGATCAATCACTAATTCTACAAGTATTTAATCGTACCCAATATCCTTTCAACTATCGCTCTAAGGCTATAGGTGTCTAGTATCAAAGTACAATAAATAACTTGTTAATTACTATGATCATCTCAGGTCAAAGGGAACTCTTACATCACATTCTTCAAGAGAATATCCTATTGACAGTTTATGGTAATTCTAACCATTAGAAATTATCCAATGAGTCGGTTCAATGATCATATCTCTATATGAATCATCTATTTATGTGATTTAGTTAATGAGATCAACTAATATTTATCCCATAAAGACGATCACATAAATATTGATCTAACCGGATTATTAATGTCCAAACTAATAATCCTACGATCAAGAACAAATCTAGATTAAATTGTATGAGACTTTACTCTCATTAACATGATCTCTATCACAATGACAAATCTCAAAATTTAATCAAGGACCTTATTAAATTAATCAATTAATTAATAATAACTATGATAAACGAATATCAAATGCCATATATTTTTATATCAAATAACATTCACAAAAATATGTTCAAATCATCAAATATGAGATTGGATCTAGGACATATCTAATATATCCCTAACAATCTCCCACATGCACTAGAGCCAATTGCTCTTGTACTTCATTCCCAATTTCCACTTATGCTTGTCAAACTTCTTTGCTCCAAGAGCTTTAGTGAATGGGTCTCCAGCATTTTCATTTCCATCAACCTTTTGAATCTCGAAGTCTCCACGTTCAATGATCTCTCTTATCAAGTGATACCTTCGGAGGATGTGTTTGGATTTTTGGTGTGATCTTGGTTCTTTTGCTTGAGCAATGGCTCCAATATTGTCACACAATAATGGAATTGCACCTTCTATTGAAGGAACCACACCAAGTTCAGTTAAGAACGTTTTCATCCATACAGCTTCCTTAGCAGCTTCAGTCACTAAATCAGCTATTGTAGCTTGTTTGGAGCTTTTCCAACTCACTGCACCACTATTTAAGGTGAATACATAACCAAAAATAGATTTGCTATCATCTCTATCTAAATAGAAGCTTGCATCAGTATAACCTTCAAGTTTCAACTAAGAATCTCCATAAATGAGGAATTGGTCTTTAGTCCTTCTTAAGTACTTAAGAATGGTCTTTACCACCTTTCAATGTTCCTCGCCAGGATTTGCCTGATATCGGCTAGTCACTCCTAGTGCATAAGCCACATCAGGACGTGTACATGTCATGGTATATATGATAGCTCCCACTGCACTTGCGTATGGGATCCTACTCATGCGTTCTCTCTCTTCAGGTGTTTTAGGAAAATCCTCCTTACTAAGAGTAATTCCAGTGCCTATCGGCAGATAGCCTCTTTTGAAATTATCCATGTTATACCTCTTTAAGATGCTATCAATGTACAAGGACTGGGAAAGCCCAAGCAGCTTCCTAGATCTATCTCTATAGATCTTTATTCCCAATATATAAGCTGCTTCTCCCAAGTTTTTCATGGAGAACTGTTCAGATAGCCAAATCTTGGTACTTTGCAAATAAGTATTAAGGCTTGAGAATAAAACAAGGAGGTTTAAAAGAGTAACATAAATTGGACATAGAGAAGGCATATGACCATGTAAATTGGTCATTCTTTTCGAATGTCCTGCTGAAGATGGGATTTCAAGAATTGTGGTCAAAGTGGATAACATTTAGCATCTACGATGTGTGCTATTCAATTCTGGTGAATGGTTTACTTGTGGGATTTTTTCTTAGAAGAGAGATCTAAGCCAAGGAAACCCAGTGTCCCCATTACTATTCATTATAGCAATGGTAGGGCTATGCAAACTTCTCAAGAAGGCACTACAAAGAGAAAGTGGGTAAGAGGGAGGTTCCACATTATGCGCAAGGGAAAGGGAGGCGACCGGCCCCGAATATCCTAAACTTTTGCGGGTCTATTAAAAATGACCTAATGAACAATAATCATCGCTTCGTCATTACCGGCTTCCTATTTTTGGTATTATAGGGCTATAAAAAAGGAATTCAGGACGATTCCCAATTTTTCGTGTGCTATGATTGACGCCATCTGCATAAATTCAAGCGACCAGCCCCGAATCTTCTAAAATTTTGTGGGCCCATAAAAAATGACCTAATGAACAACAGTCATTGCTTCACCATGACCGTTCACCATTTTTTGGATGATTCCCAGATTTCTGTGTGCTATATAGTCCACGCCATTTGCATGAATTCGGACGACCGACCCCGAATCTTCTACAATTATGCGGGCAAATAAAAAATGACCTAATGAACAACAGGCATTGCTTCGCCATGACCGTTCTCCGTTTTTTTTGGACAATTCCCATATTTTCGTGTGCTATATAGTCCACGTCATTTGCATGAATTCGGGCGACCGGCTCCGAATCTCCTAAAATTTTGTGAGACCATAAAAATGACCTAATAAATAATAGTCATTTCTTCGTCATGATTGTTCCTCGTTTTTGGCATTTTAGGGCCATAAAGTGGGAATTTAGGACGATTCCTAGATTTTCGTATGTTATAGTCCCCGCCATCTGCATAAATTCAGGCGACCGACCTCGAATTTTCTAAAATTTTGCGTGCCCATAAAAATAACCTAATACACAATAGTTCGCTTCGCCATCACCATTCCCAATTTTTGGCATTTAAGGGCCATAAAACAAGAATTCTAGACGATTCCCAGATTTTCATGTGCTATAGTCCACGCCATCTGCATGAATTCGGTCGACCGACTCTGAATCTCCTAAATTTTGCGGGAGCATAAAAATGGCCTAATGAACAATAGTCATTGCTTCGCCATGACCGTTCTTTATTTTTTGGCATTTTAAGGCCATAAAATAGGAATTCAAGACGATTCCTAGATTTTCGTGTGTTATAGTCCAAGCCATCTGCATGAATTCAGGCGACTGTCCCCAAATCTCCTAAACTATTACGGGCCTATCAAATACGATTTAATGAAAAATAGTCATCGCTTCACCATGACAATTCCTTTTCTGGCATTTTAGGGCCATAAAATAGCAATTTTAGATGATACCTAGATTTTCGTGTGGTATAGTCCACACCATCTGCATGAATTCGGGCGACCGGCTCTAAATCTCCTAAACTTTTTGTGGGCCCATTAAAAATGACCTAATGAATAATAGTCATCGTTTCGCCATGATCATTCCTCCTTTTTTGGCGCTTTAGGGCCATAAAATAAAAATTGAGGATAATTCCCAGATTTTCATGTGCTATAGTTCCCGTCATCTCCATGAATTTGGGTGACCGGCCACGAATCTTCTAAAATATTGCGGGCACATAAAAAATGACCTAATGAACTATAAGGCCCCGTAAAACTTTACCTAAATTCCGGAATTTCGTGGTGCCGAGGTAGACTTATGTGTTAATGATTGTAGAGATTCTTCGCGGCGAGCAAGCTCGTCGTGGTATGGACCTTTTGGGTTGAACAGAGTGTTAGGGAATTGAGAAAAACTTTTGGCAAAATAGGGCACTTCTGCGGCCCACTATGCGGCCGCAGAATGGTCGTAGAGTGAAGCAGAAAACTAGGGGAATTTTTTATGACATTTTGCGATCAATTATGCGACCGCAAAATAGTTGCGCAGGCCGCACACCAATCGCAGAACCAGCATGGAGACTTTCCGGAGGGAAGTTCTACGGCGCAATATGCGATCGTAGAACAGGTCGGCGGTACATTATGCGACTGCAGAACAGGTCTGCGGGCCGCAGAACTGTCACAGACCCAACTCGAAGGTCCCAGTTTTGGAGCACCAATTATGCGGTCGATTTGCGAACCGCAGAACTGTTATATGGTCGCATATGCGACCGTATAACACTGCGACCGCAGATCTGCGTCGGGGCTTCATTTTTCTAATTTTTTAACCCGACCCCCATTTCATTTATCTAGCCTAAGGGTTCATTTTTGGGGGATTACTTGATGTTTTAGAGAGAGGAGAGAGGTATTCTAGATAGAGGAAAGGGAGGGATAAGGATTTCACTACCCAACTTGAGTCAAGCCTTGAAATCGCATCATGAGGAACTTGTTAGGGCTTCTAAAAGGTAAGAATTTATTTTCCCAATTCTTCAATTTCTGTTTTTGGGTAATAGGGAGTGTGATTCTTGTATGAGAGAGTATTATTATACATGCATATACCAACGAAATATATGGGAAGGTTGTTGAGCTGAAATGGGTAATGATTGGGTTGTGGGATGAAGGAATCCACCATAGAAGAACCTTGAGATCATGATACACACCTAGTGTTTGATAAAATGCATAAATGAAGTGAACCCGCGAATATCTTTCTAATTATGGTTCAATTTTGTTATGTTTCTAAATAGATTGAGGTTGCTAGAATTTTCGAAACATTGTAATAATTTAAAGAAGCTCAAAGCAAGGTATGTTGGCTAAACTCTTCTCTTAGAATTGAACCCCACATTACCCTAGTAAGTTCCGAGTGGATCATCATAAATCGATTATTCTGAATAAGCTTTGTGGCAAAGATATATGTTTAATACATGTTTCAAATGCTCTTATTATGTTGTGCTACTAATTGAGGATGTGTTCAAAGTATGGATTGCGTGTCTTCATGTTATAACTCCAAGTCGTGTTTCAAATGAAAGTTATTATGCCAAATTTTGTAAAGATTGTGATTGGGATTACACCTCCACCCGCATATATATTGGGGTGAGGTGGCAGGGCCACTTTGTGTAGGATCTTGGTATTGTTTTTACACCACCACCCGCATACATTGGGGTGAGGCGGCGGGGCTACTTTGTATAGAGTTGTGGTATTGTGAGTACACCTCAATCCGCATACATTGGGGTGAGGTAGCGGGTCCGCTTTGTGTAGTATTAAGATTGCACCTCCACCCGCATACCTTGGGGTGAGGCGACAAGGCCGCTCTGTGTAAAGATAGTTGTAGAGGATCCCCGACTTGAAATTTATAATGTTATTGGAAGTTCTTAATAACATTTGTTTTGACTTGTATGGCTATCTAAGCCCTATTAATGTTACCATGATTCATCATATTCATGTTGTATTTCCAAGTCCTTGAATAGATGTTTTGGTTTTCATACTAGTATTATTCGACATGTACTAACGTCCCTTTTGCTGGGGCCGCTGTATCTTTAATGGATGCAGGTGGTTCCACAGCGGGAGGCACTGACCAGTGATAGCGGTATACTTTTTCTCAGCTAACTTGGTGAGCCCAACTTCATTCTGGGGTTGTGCATCTCTTGTTCCGTGTGTATTATGTTTTGAAGTATAGCCGGAGCTTTGTTGCCATGTCACGACCCCAAATTTCCTCCGTAGGATGTCGTGATGGCACCTAGTCTCTAAGACTCGGTAAGCCTATCAATGCGGAATAAAAATAGAAATCTGAAACTTAAATAATTACAACTCCCAAAATCTGGTAGAGATAAGTCACAAGCTTCTAAAACTTTTATCCTCAATGTCTCTATATATAACAAAGTCTGAAGAAAATAAGGAAGCACCATAATAATGATAGAAGGGGACTCCGGAGTCTGCGGACGCTGACAGATATATCTTGAAGTCTCCGAGTGCAGGTAATTCACTGATGTCAGGGCTGGTAATGAGTACCTGGATCTGCACAAAAAGATGTGCAGAAGCGTAGTATGAGTACACCACAGTGGTACCCAATAAGTGCCAAGCCTAGCCTCGGTAGAGTAGTGATGAGGTCAGGTCAGGCCCTACTAGAAAATAAATTATGGCACGGTAAAATATTTAACAATACAATAAGATAAAATGACAATGCAAATGAATCAAGTAGTATGTCACCATTTAATTACACGAAATAATGGTAATTAATACCTCGTGGAAATAAAATAGAATTCTTTTCAACTTAAAAAAAATCACAACAATAATCAAAGGCAACTACGGCCATAAATCAATATCAACAAGGGCACTCCCGAGGTACCGCCTCGTAGTCCCAAATCATGAATAAATTCACAATATCTCATTCCCTTATATCACCGTGGGAGCCTCCAAATTTATTTTAAAGAAAATATTTTTTCCGAAATAGCATCCCGCGTTTTAGCCATCTTTATCACACCGCATGACTTCTAGTAGTTTCCCCTACTAGCCACGCGTATCAAACCACTCTTATCTCACCGCATGTGTTTCAACACCCAAACCTTATACCACCGCACGCGTATCAATATCACAATATATCACAATTTACACCTCAAGTGCCCAAATATTTTAATTTGCCAAAATAAATCAACAACAATATTTTTTCATAATAAAGAGCTCACGGCTCATGCCAAAATAATTCAACAATAATATTTTTCCACAATAAAGACCTCACGACTCCATCACAATGAGTACAAAAATATCACCAAATATATTCAGGAATAAATAACTCAACAAAATAATATTTCAAAATTTTAATACGTTGCTTCAATACCAAATTTAAAATGTCAAATGATTCACATTAATAATATTTAATTTAAATAAAATCAACCCTCAAATAATGCATAGAATAAAAGAAATCAAGTTTCAATTAAACAGGTAAAATAATTAGCAGGAAAAGGTCAAACAAATTTAAAGTATAATCATTTAAATCAATGATGAAAATTATAACAAGGTAAAATTATTTAATCGATATGCAACATCGATCCACACAATATAAAGACATGATCTTTCACATTTAGCCCGTGTACACACCCGTCACCTCGTATACACGACTTTTAACACATTTTAATTTATCACTTCAATACCAATCCTAGGGGAACTTTTTCCCACATAAGGTTAGACAAGTCACTTAGCTTGACTTGCTCCAGTTTAATCACGTAGTGTGCCTTTTTCTCTTTTTCGACTCTGATCGACTCGTATCTAGTCATAATTAATTCAATACAGTCAACAAAAATTATAGAATCAATTCCATAAGAAAATACTATATTTTTCAATAAAATCCGAAATTAACTAAAAAATGGCCCGCGGGGCCCACATCTCGGAATCCAGCAAACGTTACGAAATATGTACGCCCATTCAACCACGAGTTTACCCATACTAATTTTACCAAAATCCGACCTCAACTCGACCTCCAAATCTTCAAATCTTATTTTCAAATCCCTAAGTTCAAACTCCCGATTTACACCCCAAAAACATGTAATCTAGTCGAATTATTCGATAATAATTCAATATCATGAAGTAGAAAAGCTCACAAGGGACTTACCTCAAACTTTCCCGTGATTTCTCGCTCAAAATGCGCCTCACCCGCTTTTGGAAATGTCAAAAATGATCAAATCTCGGACTCCTCTATTCTTAACATTCTGTCACAGCTTCTGTGCATCCGCGTCTGCGGATTTTTCCCTTGCTTCTGCGAAATCTTTGCTTCTGCGATCACCCACGCGCAGGTGCGGACACGCACCTGCGAGATGCCTTCCGCATTTGCGCTCCACAGTCACCGGCCCAGACTCCGCTTCTGCGCATCTCAGCTCGCACCTGCAAGCTCGCTTTCGCGAGTTTACTATCCGCTTCTGTGAACCTTGCGCACCTACAAGGTCCATTGCACTTCTGCGTGGTCGCACCTGCGAGCCAAGTTCCGCAGGTGCGATTACACCAGAAGGTAGAAACTTCAGATTGTTTTCTTCTAAGTCCGAATTTGATCCGTTAACCATCCGAAACTCACCCGATCCTGCCGGGACCTCCACCAAATATACCAACAAGTCCTAAAATATCATACGAACTTAGTCGAGTCTTCAAATCACATCCAACAACACTAAAAACACGAATCACACATAGATTCAAGCCTAATGAACTTTGAAACTTTCAATTTTTACAAACGACACCGGAACCTATGAAATCAAGCCCGATTGACCTCACATTTTGCACACAAGTCATAAATGACATAACAGAGCCATAAATATTTTCGAAACTAGATTCCGACTCCGGTATCAAAAAGTGAACTCCTTGGTCAAATTTTCAAACTTAAATTCCTATTTTAGCCATTTCAAGCCTAATTTAACTACGAACTTCCAAATAAAATTCCGAACACGCTCCTAAGTACAAAATCACCATACGGAGCTGTTGGAATCATAAAAATTCTATTCCGGGGTTGTTTTCTCAAAATGTTGACCGAAGTCAAACTTAGCATTTTAAGGCCAACTTAAGGAACTAAGTGTTCCGATTTCAACCCGAACACTTCCAAATCCCGAACCAACCATCCCCGCAAGTCATAAATTTATAAAAGCACATACGGGGAGTTTTATTTAGGGTAACGGGGTTCTAAAAGTCAAAATGACCGGTTGGGGCATTACATTCTCCACCTCTTAAACAAACGTTCGTCCTTGAACAGGTTTAGAATTATACCTGGAGCGGTGAAACGATAAGGATAACAGTTGCGCATCTCATGCTCGGTCTCCCAAGTTGCCTCCTCGACCGGATGACCCCTCCACTGAACCTTCACGGAAGCAATGTTCTTTGACCTCAGCTTTCGAACCTGCCTGTCCAATATAGCCACTGGTTCCTCAATATAAGATAGATCCTTGTCCAACTGAACTTAAGTCTAACACATGAGACGGATCGTCGTGATACTTCCGGAGTATAGAAACATGGAATATCGGATGAACAACAGATAGACTAGGTGGTAGTGCAAGTCCGTAAGCCACCTCTCCAACTCTCTCAAGAATCTCAAAAGGCCCAATATACCTAGGGCTCAACTTGCCATTCTTCCCGAACCTCATCACACCCTTCATAGGCGAAACCCGGAGCAAGACCCGCTCACCAACCATAAATGCAACATCACGAACATTCCGATCCGCATAACTCTTCTGTCTAGATTGGGCTATACGAAGTCGATCCTGAATCAATTTAACCTTTTCCAAGGCATCCTGAACCAAGTCTGTACCCAATAGCCTAGCCTCGCCCTGTTCGAACCAACCCACTAGAGACCGGCACCGCCTACCATACAAGGCCTTATACGGAGCCATCTGAATGCTCTACTGATAACTGCTATTGTAAGAAAACTTTGCAAGTGGTAAAAACTGATCCCAAGCACCCTCAAAATCTATCATACACGCACGAAGCATATCCCCTAGTATCTGAATAGTGCGTTCGGACTGCTCGTCCGTTTGAGGGTGAAATGTTGTACTCAACTCTACCCGAGTTACCAACTCACGCTGTACTGCCCTCTAGAACCGTGATGTAAACTGCGTACCCTAGTCAGATATGATAGATACTGGTACGCCATGAAGGCTGACAATCTCGCGAATATAGATTCGAGCCAACTTCTCGGAAGAGTAGGTAGTCATCACATGAACGAAATGAGCTGACTTGGTCAGTCTATCCACAATTACCCAAACTGCATCAAACTTCCGCTGAGTCCGTGGAAGTCCGACAATGAAATCCATAGTGATCTGCTCCCATTTTCATTCTTTAATCTCTAACTTCTGAAGCAATCCACCCGGTTGCTGATGCTCATAGTTCACTTGTTGACAATTTAGACACCGAGCTACATGCTCCACTATGTCTTTCTTCATCCTCTTCCACCAATAGTGTTGTCTCAAGTCCTGATACATCTTTGCAACACCCGGATGAATGGAGTACCGCGAACTGTGAGCCTCCTGGAGAATCAACTCATGCAAACCATCTTCATTAGGCACACATAGCCTGCCCTGCATCCTTAATACATCATCATCTCCAATAGTGACTTCATTGGAATCACCGTGCTGAACTGTATCCTTAAGGACAAGCAGATGGGGGTCATCGTACTGACGCTCTCTGATACAATCATAAAGAGAAGACTGAGAAACAACACAAACCAAAACTCGGCTCGGCTCGGAAACATCAAACCTGACAAACTGGTTGGCCAAGGCCTGAACATCCACAGCCAAAGGCCTCTCTACTACCGGTAAATATGCTAAGCTTCCCAAACTCTCCGCCTTACGACTCAAGGCATCGACCACTACATTGGCCTTCCCGGGATGATAGAGAATGGTGATATCATAATTCTTAAGCAACTCCAACCATCTCTGTTGCCTAAACTTAAGATGCTTCTGTGTAAACAGATGTTGTAGACTCCGGTGATCGGTGTAGACCTCACAATGGACACCGTACAAATAATGCCGCCAAATCATCAAGGCATGAACAATAGCTGCTAACTCAAGGTCATGGACCGGATAATTCTTCTCATATACTTTTAACTGTCTGGATGCATAGGCAATCACCCTACCGTCTTGCATTAACACTGCACTGAGACCAATACGCGACACGTCACAATACACAGTTTAAGACCCTGAACCTGTAGGTAATACCAATATTGGGGCTGTAGCCAAAGTTGTCTTAAGCTTTTGGAAGCTCTCCTTATATTCCTCGGTCCACCTAAACAGAGCACCCTTCTGGGTCAATTTGGTCATAGATGCAGCAATAGAAGAGAAACCCTCTACAAATCGGCGATAATACCCTACCAAACCAAGAAAACTCCGGATCTCCGTAGCTAAGGACGGTCTAGACCAACTCTGCACTGCCTCAATCTTATTCGGATCTACCTTGATCCCCTCACACAAAACTATATGACCCAGAAATCCCACTGAATCAAGCCAGAATTTACACTTTGAAAATTTTGCATATAACTTCTTTTCTCTCAAAGCCTGAAGCACAGTCCTCAGGTGTTGTTCATGATATTCCCAACTCCGGAAATACACCAAAATGACGTCAATAAACACAATGACAAAAGAATCAAGATAGGGCTAAAATACACTATTCATTAAGTGCATAAATGTTGCTGGGGCATTGGTCAGTCCAAAAGACATCAGAAGGAACTCGTAATGACCGTACCGAGTCCTGAAAGCAGTCTTTTGGACTGACCAATGCCCCA
>AWOL01S0047918.1:26614-62790 GCA_000715115.1 Nicotiana otophora
GACATCAGAAGGAACTCGTAATGACCGTACCGAGTCCTGAAAGCAGTCTTCGGGATATCTGGCTCCTGAATTTTCAACTGATGATAGCCTGAACGCAAGTCGATCTTAGAAAACACTCTGGCACCCTGAAGTTGATCAAATATGTCATCAATACGTGGAAATGGATACATGTTCTTCACTGTAACCTTGTTCATCTGGCAGTAATCAATACACATCCGCATATAACCATCCTTCTTCTTTACAAATAAGACAGGAGCACCCCAAGGCGATACACTGAGCGAATGAATCCCTTATCAAGCAGTTCCTGTAACTGTTCTTTTAATTCTTTCAACTCTGCTGGGGCCATACGATATGGTGGAATAGAAATGGGTTGACTGCCCGATAACAAATCAATGCCAAAATCAATATCCCTGTCGGGTGGCATACCCGGGAGATCCGCTGCAAATACATCAGGAAAATCCCTTACTATAGGATCTGACTCCATGGTAGGAGTATCAACACTAACATCTCTCACATAGGCCAGATATGTGCCACACCCCTTCTTAACCATTCGTTGAGCTTTAAGAAATGAAACAACCCTTCTAGGAACATGATCTGAAGTACCTCTCTACTCTAGCCGCGGTAGACCTGGCATAGCCAACGTCACCATCTTGGCGTAACAATCAAGAATAGTATGATAGGGCGACAACCAGTCCATGCCCACAATAATATCAAAATCCACCATACTGAGCAATAATAAATCAGCTCTGGTCTCAAAACCATTGATAATAATTAAACACGACCGATACGCACAGTCCACAATAATAGATTCACCCACGGGTGTAGACACATAAACATAAGAACTCAATGAATCACGTGATACGCCCAAATACGAGGCAAAATAAGATGACACATAAGAATAAGTGGAGCCTGGATCAAATAAGACTGATGCATCTCTATGACAGACTGAAATAATACCTGTGATAACAGAATCGGATGCAACGGCCTCTGTCCTAGAAGGAAGGGCATAATATCTAGAATGGCCTCCCCTCTAGGGTGACCTCTACCTGTCCGGCCTCCACATCTAGCTGGCTATGCAGGTGGAGTGGCAACTAGTGCAGTAATCATGGCCTGAAAAGCCTGAAGTCCCTGTGGAATAGATGGGGCCTGAGAAATCTGTGGAGGTGCACCCCTCCTAAATCTGGGGCAATCCCTCATAATATGACGAGTGTCACCACACTCAAAATAATTCCTCGGAGGTCGTGGCTGCTGGGACTGGCTCGGGCCTCATCGACTAGACTGCCCGTTGAAAGCACCCCCTACAGGAGGTACAGTAGACACTGGCGGTGCATAATATGGAACCTGAGGTCTGGGAGTAGCCGGAATACCACTGAAAGCTGGAAGTGCTGAATGAATAGGACGGCTCACATAACCTCTACCATGACGGGCTGCAACTGAGGCATGAGAATTATTATATGTGCCAGAATCGCGGGGTCTCTTAGCTTCCCCCTCTTCCCTCTCCCGAGTCCGTATACCTTCTAATCTTCTAGCAATTGACACCAACTGTTGGTATGTGATATCCACCTCTAGCTCTCGGGCTATACTGAATCTGATACTAGGGTGGAGACCCTCAATAAATCTGCGAACCCGCTCTCGAACAGTAGCAACGAAGGCTGGCGCATGCCTAGCCAACTCACTAAATCGGACCGCATACTCTGACACGGTCATAGAACCCTGGCGCAGCTGCTCAAACTCTGTGTGCCATGCATCTCTAAGACTCTGAGGAACATACTCCCTTAAGAATGAAGATGCCTCAACGGTACTATCCAACTCATATGTCTGCCACCACTGGTAGGCTTCTCCTCTAAACTGGAATGTCATAAAAGAAACCCCACTGGAATCCACAATACCCATAGTACGAAGGATACGGTGACATTCCTCCACAAAACCCTAAGCATCCTCTGAAGCTAAATCACTGAAAGTGGGAGAGTGGTACTTCTTGTACCTCTTGAGCCTGAGCTACTCCCGCGTTTTAGCCATCCTTATCACACCGCATGGCTTCTAGTAGTTTTTCCTACTAGCCACGCGTATCAAGCTACCCTTATCTCACAGCATGCGTTTCAACACTCAAACCTTATACCACCGCACGCCTATCAATATCACAATATATCACAATTTGCACCTCAAGTGCCCAAATATTTTAATTTGCCAAAATAAATCAACAACAATATTTTTCCATAATAAAGAGCTCACGGCTCATGCCAAAATAATTCAACAATAATATTTTTTCACAATAAAGACCTCACGGCTCCATCACAATGAGTACGAAAATCTCACCAAAAATATTCGGGAATAAATAACTCAACAAAATAATATTTCAAAATTTTAATACGTTGCTTCAATACCAAATTTAAAATGTCAAATGATTTATATTAGTAATATTTAATTTATATAAAATCAACCTTCAAATAATGCAATGAATAAAAGAAACCAAGTTTCAATTAAACAGGTAAAACAATTAGTAGGAAAAGGTCAAGAAAATTTAAAGTATAATCATTTAAATCAATGATGAAAAATATAACAAGGTAAAATTATTTAATTGATATGCAACAACGATCCATACAATTTAAAGACATGATCTTTCACATTTAGCCCGTGTACACACTCCTCACCTCGTGTAGACGACTTTCAAAACATTTTAATTTATCACTTCAATACCAATCCTAGGAAAAAATTTCCCCACACAAGGTTAGACAAGTTACTTACCTCGACTTGCTCCAATTTAATCACGTAGTATGCCTTTTCCTCGATTTTCCGACTCCGATCGACTCGTATCTAGTCATAATTAATTCGATACAGGTCACAAAAATTATAGAATCAATTCCATAGGTAAAAACTACATTTTTCAATAAAATCCGATATTAACTAAAACATTGCTCGCGGGGCCCACGTCTCGGAATCCTGCGAAAGTTACGAAATATGAACACCCATTCAACCACGAGTCTACCCATACTAATATTACCAAAATCTGACCTTAACTCGACCTCCAAATCTTCAAATCTTATTTTCAAATCCCTAAGTTCAAACTCCCGATTTACACCCCAAAAACATGTAATCTAGTCGGATTATTCGATGATAATTCAGTATTATGGAGTAGAAAATCTCACAGGGGACTTACCTCAAAATTTTCCGTGATTTCTCAATCAAAAATCTCCTCACCCACTTTTGGAAATGTCAAAAATGACAAAATCTCGGACTCCTTTGTTTTTAACATTCTGTCCAGGAGTCTCGCACGTGCGGATTTGAACTGCTTTTGCGCATCCGCGTCTGCGGATTTTTCCCTCGCCTAAGCAAAATTTTCTCTTCTGCGATCACCCACACGCAGGTGCGGACACGCACCTGCGAGATGCCTTCCGCATTTGCGCTCCACAGTCACCGGCCCTGCCTCAGCTTCGGCGCATCTCAGCTCGCACATGCGAGCTCGCTTGTGCGAGTTTCCTGTCTGCTACTACGAACCTTGCGTACCTGCGAGGTCCATTGCGCTTCTACGTGGTCACACCTGCGAGCCAAGTTCCGCAGGTGCGATTACACCAGAAGGTAGAAACTTCAGATTGCTTTCTTCTAAGTCCGAATTTGATCCGTTAACCATCCGAAACTCACCCGAGCCCCTCGGGACATCAACCAAATATACCAACAAGTCCTAAAACATCATACGAACTTAGTCAAGTCTTCCAATCACATCCAACAACACTAAAAACATAAACCACGCATAGATTCAAGCCTAATGAACTTTAAAACTTTCAATTCCTACAAACGACGCCAGAACCTATCAAATCAAGCCCGATTGATCTCAAACTTTGCACACAAGTCATAAATGACATAACGGAGCCATAAAAATTTTTGGAACTGGATTGCGACTCCGGTATCAAAAAGTCAACTCCCCGGTCAAACTTCCAAACTTAAATTCCTATTTTAGCCATTTCAAGCCTAATTTAACTACGGACTTCCAAATAAAATTCCGAACACGCTCCTAAGTCCAAAATCACCATACAGAGCTTTTGGAATCATAAAATTGCTATTCCGGGGTCATTTTCTCAAAATGTTGACCGAAGTCAAACTTAGCATTTTAAGGCCGACTTAAGGAACTAAGTGTTCCGATTTCAATCCGAACACTTCTAAATCCCGAACCAACCATCCCCGCAAGAAATAAATTTATAAAAGCATATACGGAAAGTTGTATTTAGGGGAACGGGGTTCTAAAAGTCAAAATGATTGGTTGGCTCATTACATGCCGGCACTATCATTGTTCTCTTTTATATCTATTAGAGGCTCTGTAGACATAGTGGGGGTGGTGTATTAGTGTGGGAAAGCTAAACTAAAGATGTCGTAATTGTATCTCATGCTTCCACTGTAAAACTATAGTTGTGAAATGTATTGTTTTTAGACTTATAAATGAAGTAACTAATGGTGATGGAACTAGTGTTGTTCATGAACCCTCGTGGTATTAATTAATGAAGATTATATTCTCTTTGTTTATGGGTGAGTTGGGTAGAAGGAAATCCAGCAGGCTTGCTCGGCCGGGTTATCTCGGTTGCCCGAGGTCGGGGTATGACATGAACAATAGTTATCGCTTCTCCATGACCGTTCCTTATTTTTGGCATTTTACGGCCATAAATCTGAAATTCAGGACGCTTTTCAGATTTTCGTGTGCTATATTCCACACCATCTGCATGAATTTGGGCACTTGTCTCCGAATCTCCTAAAATTTTACGGGCCCATAAAAAGTGACTTAATAACAAATAGTCATCGCTTCGCCTTGACCGTTCCTCTTTTTTCACGTTTTAGGGCCATAGAAAAGGAATTTAGGAAAATTCTCACATTTTCTTGTGCTATAGTCTACGCTATCTGCATGAATTCGGGCGACCAGCCCCAGATCTCCTAAATTTTTGAGGTCCAATAAAAATGACCTAATGAACAATAGTCATTGCTTCGCCATGACTGTTTCTCATTTTTGGCTTTTTAGGGCGGTAAAATGAGAATTCATGATGATTCCCAGATTTTCATGATAGTCTGCGCCATCTGCATGAATTCGAGCGACCGTCTCTGAATCCCCAAAAACTTTTCGGGCCCAAAATGACTTAATAAACAATATTCATCACTTCGCTATGACCGTTTCCCTCTTTTATACGTTTTAGGATCATGAAAAAGGAATTCAGAACGATTCCCAGATTTTCATGTGCGACCGACCCCAAATCCCCTAAAATTTTATGGGTCCACAAAAGATGACCAAATGAACAATAGTCATCACTTCGCCATGACCGTTCCCCATATTTTGGTGTTTTAGGGCCATAAAACAGGAATTCACGACGATTTTGAGATTTTCGTGTGTTATAGTCCACGCTATCTACATGAATTCAAGCGACCGTCTCTAAATCTCCTAACATTTTGCGGGCTTATCAAAAATGACTTAATGAACAATAGTTATCACTTCGCAATGACTGTTCCGATTTTTTGGGCCATAAAAAAGGAATTTAAAACGATATCCAGATTTTCGTTTGATATAGTCTACGCCATCTGCATTAATTCGGGCGACCGGCCCCAAATCTCCTAAACCTTTTCGGGCCCATAAACAACCTAATGAATAATAGTAATCACTTCGCCATGACTGTTCCTCGTCTTTTAATAGTCCTAAACAACCTAATGAATAATAGTCCATACCATCGCATGAATTCGACGACCGTCTCCGAATCACCTAAACTTTTGCGGGTCCATAAAAGTGACATAATAAACAATAGTCGTCACTTCGTCATGACCGTTCTCCATTTTTTGACGTTTTAGGGCCTGAAAAAAGGAATTCAGTACGATTCTCACATTTTATTGTGCTATCCACGTCATCTGCATGAATTCGGGTGACCGGCCCCGAATCTCCTAAAATTTTGCATGCCCATAAAAGACGATGTAATTATCAATAGTCATCACTTCGCCATGACTAATCCTTAAGTTTTGGTATTTTAGGGCCGTAAAACAGGAATTCATGACGATTCCCAAATTTTCATGTGCTATAGTCCATCCATTTGCATGAATTCGGGATACAGGACCCAAATCTCCTAAAATATTGAGCTAATAAAAAAATAGCTTAATGAACAATAGTCATCGCTTCACCATGACTGTTTTATTTTTTGGCGTTTTAGGGCTATAAAACAGGAATTCATCATGATTCCTAAATTTTCGTGTGTTATAGTCCACGCCATCTGCATGAATTTGGCGACCGGGCCCAAATTTCCTAAAATATTGTGGACCAATAAAAAATGACCTAATGAACAATAGTCATCGATTCACCATGACTGTTCCTTATTTTTTTGGCGTTTTAGGACTATAAAATAAGAATTCGGGATGATTCCTAGATTTTGTGTATTATAGTCCACGCCATCTGCATGAATTTGGGCGACCGGACCCAAATCTCCTAAAATATTGTGGGCCAATAAACAATGACCTAATGAACAATAGTCATCGCTTTACCATGACCATGCTATGTTTACGTCATCTGCATGAATTCGGGTGACCGTCTCCGAATCTCCTAAAATTTTGCTGGCCCAAACAAAATGACTTAATAAAAAATAGTCAACGCTTTCCCATGACTGTTACCCATTTTTATACGTTTTAGCATCATAAAAATGAATTCATGACGATTTCTAGATTTTTGTGTGCTATAGTCCACGCCATCTGCATGAATTCGGGCGACTGGTCCCGAATCTCCTAAAATTTTGCAGACTCCTAAACAATGACCTAATGAATAATAGTCATTGCTTCTCCATGACCGTTCCTCAGTTTTTGGTGTGTTAAGACCATAAAATAGAAATTCAAGACTATTTTCAAATTTTTGTATGCTATAGTTCACGCCATTTGCTTGAATTCGGGTGACCGGCCCTGAATCTCCTAAACTTTCAAGCCAATAAAAAATGACCTAGTGAACAATAGTCATCACTTCGCCATGACCGTTCCTCGTTTTTTGGCGTTTTAGGATCATAATACTAGAATTCACGATGACTTTTAGATTTTCGTGTGCTATTATCCGCGCCATTTATATGAATTCGAGCGACCGGCCCTGAATCTTCTAAAAGTTTGTGGGCCCATAAAAACTATCTAACGAACCGCTTCGCCATGACCATTCCTCATTTTGTGGCATTTTAGGGCCATAAAACGGGAATTCAAGACGATTCCCAAATTTTTGTGTGCTATTGTCCACGCCATCTACATGCATTCGAGCGACCGACCCCAAATCCACTAAACTTTTGCAGGCCCATAACAAAATGACCTAATGAACAATAATCATCGCTTCGCCATGACTGTTCCTCATTTTGGCAATTTAGGGCCATAAAACAGGAATTCAGGATGCTTCCCAGATTTTCGTATAGTCCGCGCCATCTGCATGAATTCGAGCGACGGTACTGAATCTCCTAAAGCTTTGTGGGACCATCAAACTTAATGAACAATAGTCATCACTTCTCCATGACCGTTTCTCATTTTTTGGCATTTTAGGGCGATAAAATGGGAATTCAGGACGATTCCCAGATTTTCGTGTGCATAGTCCACGCCATCTGCATAGATTTTCGTGTGATATAGTACACGCCATCAGCATGAATTCGGGCGATCGCCCAGAATCCCATAAAATTTTACGTGCCCATAAAAATGGCCTAATGAACAGTAGTCATTACTTTACCTTGACCATTCCTCATGTTTTGTATTTTAGGGCCATAAAATAGGAATATAGGACGATTCCCAGATTTTCGTATGCTATACAGTCCACGCCATCTGCACAAATTTGGGCAGACGACCCTAAATATCCTAAAACGTTTTGGACCCTTTTGAAACGACCTAATGAATAATAGTCATCGCTTCGCCATGACAGTTCCTTGTTGTTGACGTTTTAGGGCCATAAAACAGGAATTCAGGACGATTTCTAGATTTGCGTGTGCTATAGTCCTCGTCATCTACATGAATTCGTGCGACCATCTCCGAATCTCCTAAAATTTTGTGGGCCTACCAAAAATGACTTAATGAACAATATTCATCGCTTCGCAATGGTCATTCCCTATTTTTTGCTATAAATGAATTCAAGACGATATCCAGATTCCCGTGTGCCATAGTCCACACCATCTGCATCAATTCGGGCGACGGGCCCCGAATCTCTAAATATTTTTGGGCAGAAAAATGACCTAGTGAACAATAGTAATCGCTTCGCCATGACTGTTCCTCATTTTTAGGCATTTTAGAGCCATAAAATTGGAATTCGGGAAGATTACCATATTTTCATGAGCTATGTCCGTGCCATATGCATGTATTTGGGCGACTAGTCCCGAATCGCCTAAAATTATTTGGGCCGATAAAAAAAGACCTAATGAACAATAGTCATCGCTTCGCCGTGACCATTCCTTGTATTTTGGCATTTTAGGCCCATAAAACAGGAATTCAGGCTGATTCCCAAATTTTCGTGTGCAATAGTCCACGCTATCTTCATGAATTTGGGCGACTAGCCCCGAATCTCCTAAAATTACGGGCCTATAAAGATGACCTAATGAAATCTAGTCTTCACTTTGCCATGACCATTCCTCGTATTTTGGTGTTTTAGGGCCATAAAATAGAAATTCGACATAATTTCCAGATTTTTGTGTGCTATAGTCCCCGTCATCTGTATGAATTCGGGCTACCAGTCCCGAATCTCCTAATATTATGTGGGCCCATCAAAAATAACTAAATAAACTATAGTAATTGCTTTGCCTTAACCATTCCTCATTTTTGGCATTTTAGGGCCATTGAACAGGAATGGAAGACAAATCCCAGATTTTCATATGCTATAGTTCTCGCCGTCTGCATGAATTCGAGCGACCCGCAACAAATCTTCTAAAATTTTGCCGGCCCATAAAAAATGACCTAATGAGTAATGTCATCCATTCTCCATGACCGTTTTAGCATTTTAGGGTCATAAAAGAGGAATTTAGGACGATTCCCAGATTTTTGTGTGTTATAGTCCATGTCATTTGCAAGAATTCGGGGCGACCGACCCCGAATCTCCTAACGTTTTACGGGCCCATTGGAAATGAACTAATGAACAGTATTCATCGTTTCGCCATGATCGTTCCTCGTTTTTGGTGTTTTAGGTCTATAAAACAGGAATTCGGGACGATTCTAATATTTTCGTGTTCATAGTACACGCCATCTGCATGAATTCACGTGACCTACCACGAATCTCCTAGAATTTTACGAGCCCATCAAAACTACCTAATGAACAATAGTCATCGCTTCCCCATAGCCGTTCCCCATTTTTTAGCATTTTAAGCACATAAAACAAGAATTCAGGACGATTTCAAGATTTTCGTGTACTTTAGTCCCTGCCATCGACATGAATTCGGGTGACCAACACCGAAAATTTTGTGGGCCCATCAAAAAGGACTTAATGAGTAATAGTCATCGATTCGCTATGATCATTCCTAGTTTTTTTGGGACAATGACTATATGTTTGTGTGCTATATTCCACGTCATCTGCATAGACTAGGTCGATCGGCCCCGAATTTCCTAAACTTTTGCAGGCCTATCAAAAACAACCTAATGAACAATAGTCATCGCTTCACCATGACCATTCCTCATTTTTTAGTATTTTAGAGCCATAAAACATGAATTCAGAACAAATCCTAGATTTCTGCATGAATTCGGCGACTGACCCTGAATCTACCATTTTAGCATTTTTGTCACGACCTAATTCCATATCAGGCCGTGATGGCGTCCAGCACCGTTCCTAGACAAGCCAACAATGAATAACCTAATGATTTCCCATTTTAACGATTTTTGTCACGTAGTGATCTTTTTATTTTACTTAAAAGATTTAATGAAAACCGATTTAAATTATTAAATGAAAACAGTGAGAAACATTAATAACCGTAAGAACAAAGCCCAAAATTACTAGTCTACTATTACGTGCCAAGATCTAGTGTCAGAAGTATATGGGCAACTTAGTAGAATATATAACAGATATCTATCCTACTGCCTGAAAAGGAATAGACAGGAACAAGATAAAAAGGGGACTATGGCATGCTGCTGAACGGCTCAGGAGGGCAGCTCACCGTGAAATCTCGAACCCAAATCAAGAATGCGCGCAGGATGGATATCCAGATGCACATGCCTCAGATCCTGCACAGTTAAGTGCAGAAGTGTAGCGTGAGTACATAAAACAACATGTACCCAGTAAGTGTCCTGCCTAACCTCGAAGAAGTAGTGACGAGGGGTCGACTTGACACTTATTAAGGCTAATGATAATGAATTTAAAATTACAACTGAGCATAGATTACAATAAATATACTAAAACTCAACAGTAAGTGATGGCAAATACCCATTTTAACAATTATAAATCCCAAATTTATCTTCCATTTAAACATTGGAGCAACATCAGTTATGAGTATAGAATCCCAAAATATTCATGAGCAAATAATGCCGAGGACATACGGCCCGAACCAACATAACGATATTTAATCTGTGCACTGTATAGGGTCGAACGGCGCGAACCATAGATGCATCTATTTAATTTGCCGAGGTGCTCGGCCCGCTCCACTAATAGAAAACACTTAAAGAAGCACAAGTTTTTTAATGGAAGTCAAGTGTTCTATCCATACCCTCAATTAAGTGAAACTTATCTCTTTGGGATCCTCTTACAATTATGGAAATTATGATTTGAGCAATTCAATTGACAAGTAAAGGCGCAATTATTTCAAGTATGACATAATGGGGTCCTAAACTACCCGGACTTTATCAGAAGTAGTAGCTACGCACGGACTCTCGTCACTTCGTACATATGTAGTCCCCCACAAATAGTCACATATATTAGTTAATTCTCCTATGGGGAAATTTTCCTCTTACAAGGTTAGAAAGGAGACTTACCTCGTCTCAAAGCTCACTTCCCGATACAAGAACGTGCTCAAACCTCCAAATTTGGTGCCAAACAACTCGAAACTAGTCAAGCATTATATAAATCAATTAATTTACGCTCAAACGTTCATACCCCCCGCTATTAAAGCAATTTCCCAACCCTAAATGCAGGATTCCTAAAATTCACCCTCGGCCCAATGTGCACGTATTCCATAAATTTTCAAAGAAAGTTGTTACCCATAACCTGAGGAACATAAATATATGATTTTTACTAAGATCCATAATCATTTTCGTGGTAAAATTCCATTTTAATCAAAACCTAGGTTTTTCATCTAACCCATGATTTCTACAAATTTTCATGTTAAGATCTACTCATAATCTATATATTAAACTCACATTAAGTAAAAATTACTTACCTCACAAAGCTAGGTCGAAATCCCCTCCTTCAAAGCTCTCAAATCCCCCAAGAGTGAGAGAAAATGTGATAAAAATGGCATAAGTCCGTAGTAAATGAACCCTCACTGCCCAACGACTTTCTCACATGCGGTGCCTTGGCCGCATCTGCAGTCTTGCACCTGCGGCAAATGCCTCGCAGGTGCGCTTTTCCCTCACCTGGCCAGTCTCCGCATCTGCGGACAGAAGGGGGTGCTTCTGCGAGCCTAGTCGCACCTGTGACCAACGCTCTCTCACCTGCTGTTTCGCAGGTGCACCCAATCTTCCGTATCTGCGCTTCCTGGGCTGCCCTTGATCTCTCGCTTCTGCGGCTCGTGACTCGCACCTACGAGCCCGCACCTGCGACTGGCCAAGCGCAGGTGCGATTATGACAGATCTGGGATCTTCAGTTGTGGCTCCTTGCTCCCAACTTGGTTCGAGCCTCGTCCGATCGATACTCGGGGCCCCCGGAGCCCCGCACGAACATACCAACAAGTTTAGAATCATAAAATGGACTCGCTCGAACTCTCGAAATGTCCGAAACAACCTTAAAACTAAGAATCACACCCCAAAACTAATTGAATCAAACATAAGAACTTCAAGTTCTTCAATTAACTTCCAATGCGCCGAAACGTTTTTAAACTACTCTGAATGACACCAAATTTTGCGTGCAAGTCTTAAATGACATTACGGAACTATTACCGGTCTCCAAATTCCATTTGGGCCTCGATATCATCAAAACCCGCTCCCAACCAAATTTAAAGGACTTCTAAAACCTTTAAGAACCAACTTTCACTATTATGCGCCAAAACGCTCTTGGGTCATCCAAAACTCGATGCGAACATATGCCCAAGTCCGAAATCATCATACAAACCTATTGGAACCGTCAAATCGTAATTCTGAGGTCATTTACTAAAAATGTTGACCGAAGTCAAACTTAGTCTTTTTGGCCAACATAAGGAACCAAGTATTCCGATTTCAACCCGAACCCTTCCAAATCCCGAACCAACCATCCCCGCAAGTCATAAAGAAGTAAAAGCACGTGTGGGAAGTCTTATTTAGGGGAACGGGGTTCTAAAAACTAAAACGGCTAATTGGGTAGTTACAGTTTTAGGGCCATAAAAGAGGAATTTAGGACGATTCCCATATTTTCTTGTGCTATAGTCCACGCCATCTGTATGAGTTTGTGCAACCGGCCCCGAATATCCTAAAATTTGGCGGACCGATGAAAAGCGACCTAATAAACATGAGTCATCATTTTTCCATACTCGTTCCTCATTTATTAGCATTTTAGGGCCATAAAAAGGAATTCAACACGATTTTTAGATTTTCGTGTGCTATAGTCCACGCCATTAGATTGAGTTCAAGTGACCGTCCCTGAATTTTCTAAACTTTTGAGGACACATCAAAAAGAACTAATGAACAATAGTCATCCCTTCGCCATGACCTTTTCTCGTTTTTGGCGTTTTAGGGCAATAAAACAGTAATTTATGAGTATTCCTAGATTTGCGTGTGCTATAGTCCATGCCATATGCCTGAATTAAGGCGACGACCCCGAATCTCCTAAACTTTTACAGTCCCATCAAAAATAATTTAATAAACAATAGTCATCGATTCGCCATGAACATTCCTTATTTTTTGGCATTTAGTGCCATAAAAAAAGAATTTAGGACGATTTCAAGATTTTCGTGTGCTACATTCCACGCCATCTGCACGAATTTGGGCGACCGACCCCGAATCTCCTATAATTATTTGGGCCCATAAAAAAATGACCCAATGAACAATAGTCTTCGCTTCGCCATGAAAACAGGAATTCAGGACGATTCCTAAATTTTTGTGTGCTACTTAGTCCACGACATCCGTATAAATTCAGGCGACCGGCTCCAAATCTCCTAAAATTTTGCTGGCCCATCAAAAATGACCTAATGAATAATAATCATCGATTCTCCATGATCGTTCCTCATTTTTTGACGTTTAAGGGGCTATAACACCGGAATTTCAGACGATTCCTAGATTTTCGTATGCCATAGGCCATGCCATATGCATGAATTCAGGCGACCGGCTCTGAATCTCCTAAAGTTTTGCGGGTCCATCAAAAACGAACTAATGAACAATAGTCATCGCCTTTTCCATAACCGTTCCTCATTTTTAGCATTTTAGGACCATAAAATAGGAATTCATGACGATTCTCAGATTTTTGTGTGCAATAGCCCACGCCATCTGCATGAATTCAGGCGACCGGCCCCAAATCTCCTAAACTTTTACGGGCCCATCAAAATAAACATAGTGAACAATATTCATTGCTTTGCCATGACCGTTCTTCATTTGTTGGCATTTGAAGGCCATAAAACAAGTATTCAGTTCACGCCATCTGCATGAATTCGGGCGACGGCCCTAAATCTCCTAAAATTTTGTGAGCCCATCAAAAACTATCTAATGAACAATAGTCATCGCTTCACCATGATCGTTCCTCATTTTAGCATTTTGGGGCCATAAAATAAGAATTCAAGATGATTTTAAGATTTTCATGTGTTATAGTCCACGTTATCTGCATTAATTTGGGCGGCCTGAATCTCCTAAATTTTGTGGGACTGTAAAAAATGACCTAATGAACAATAGTCACTGCTTCGCCATAACCGTTCCTCGTTTTTTGGCATTTTAGGTCCATAAAACAAAAATTCGGGATGATTCCCAGATTTTTGTGAGTTATAGTCCATGCCATCTGCATGAATTCAAGCGACCGACCCCGAATTTCCTAAACTTTTGTGGGCCCATAAAAAGGACCAAATGAACAGTATTCATCGCTTCGCCATGACCTTTACTTATTTTTTGGCGTTTTAGGGATTTAAATAGAAATTTAGGACGATTCCAAGATTTTCGTGTGCTATAGTCCACGCCATCTGCATGAATTCGGGCGACCGGCTCCGAATATCCTAAACTTTTGCGGGTCCATAAAAAATAATCTAATGAACAATAATCATCGTTACGCCATGACATTTCCTCATGTTTTGGCGTTTTAGGGCCATAAAACAGAATTCGGGTCGATTCCAAGATTTTCGTGTGCTATAGTGCAAGACTCCAAGCCATCCCCATGAATTCGGGCGACTGGACACGAATCTCCTAAAATTTTGAGGGCCCATACAAATGACCTAATAAACAATAGTCATCACTTTACCATAATCATTCCTCGTTTTTTCACGTTTTAGGGTCATAAAATAAGAATTCAAGACAATTCCTAGATTTTCGTGTGTTATACTCCTCGCCATCTGCATGAGTTCAGGCGACCGACCCCGAATCTTATAAAATTTTGTGGGCCCATCAATAACAATCTAATGAATAATAGTCATTGTTTTGCCATGACCATTTCTTCTTTTGGTGTTTTAAGGCCACAAAACATGAATTGAGGGCCATAAATGAACAATAATCATCGTTTTGCAATGATTGTTCATCGTTTTTCAGCGTTTTAGGGCCATAAATTAGGAATTCTAGACGATTCCCATATTCTGGTATGTTATATAGTCCCCACCATCTAAATGAATGCGGGCGACATGCCTCGAATATCCTAAAATTTTGTGGGCCCATAAAAATGACCTAATGAACTATAGTCATCACTTCGCCATGACAATTTCTCCTTTTTGCATTTTAGGACCATAAAATAAGAATTCAGGACGATTTTCAGATTTTCGTATGTTATAAACACACCATCTGCATGAATTCGTGCTACTGGCCCCAAATCTCTTAAAATTTCTGTAGGCCCATAAAAATGAGCTAATGAACAATAGTCATCGCTTCGCCATGACCGTTCCTCGTATTTTAGTATTTTAGGGACAGAAAACAAAAAATACAAGATAATTCCTAGCTTTTCGTATGTTATAGTCCACACTATTTGCATAAATTCGGGTGATCGGCTAGAATCTCCTAAAATTTTGTTGGATCATTAAACATGACCTAATGAAAAATAGTCATCACCTCGCGGGCGGCCGTTCCTCATTTTTGGCATTTTACTGTCATAAAACAGGAATTTAGGAAGATTCTCAATTTTTCATGTGTCATTGTCCTCGTCATTGGTAAGAATTCAAGCGACCAACTCCGAATCTCCTAAAATACAGGTGGTGGTAGGCTAGAAACATGTGTTTTAGTCGTAGTTTTCACTCCAATTATTATATTTTACTTGTGGTTGAGCTTAAATGTTAGTGTATTGCCTTATTATGTATTTTATGTCTTGCAGGAAATGATTTCGAGCTATTAAGATAATTTGGATCTAATTTAAATAAGTTGGAGCTTTGAGGTCTGAGTAAAAGCTCAAGAAATTAAATCGGGATCACGTTCGGGGGTCGAGGACCAAGTCTAGATATCAAAAAGTGAGAAAAATGCTCTACCGCCCAGCGCCATGCGTAGCGGGGCACGGGGTGCTAGTATAAAATTCCTACAGAGTGAAAAAATCAACTCTCTGAAAATCCTCACTAATGCGGCGCATGGGGCGTCGCATGGGGTGTCGCGCCAGTGTATTTTCGCGGTCCAATTGTCCCAATTCGGCTTGGAAAAGGTAGTTTCGTCCGGGCCCATTCCTGCATGGTATAAATACACCGAATTGTAGAGGACTTTTGACCTTGGAAGCTTTGGGAGACTATTGGAGGCTATAAGACACGGGATTCCATCATTTTTCCATCAATTCAATACGGGAGTTTGGATTGTAATATTAGATTGATGTTTTCTCATTCTTTAATTATATTTGTGATGACTTCCTCCGTGATTATGGAGTAGTTTACGTTAGGGTTTGACGGATATGGTGTTTTGATAAATATTTGTGGATTTTAACTCTAGTTCTTGCTTGAATTCGTTTATGGAGTTTTGAATTATTACAACTTTATTCATCAGTTTATTTAATCAAAAGAAGAATATTTTGGTGATTATATTTGCATTATTTTGTTAGATTTAATTCATTGATTCTCTTAAGTAATTAGAAGAGCTTGTTGAATTGTTAATTAAATCAAGGTAGGAGAATATTGGAGAGACGTTTTCCTAAGGACCAATCCATTAACGCATGCCTGCATACTTCACAGTGCTTATATTAGTTCATCTCGTAGAGTTAAGATTTAATCGAGAGAGGAGTCTTGACTGCACGTTTGAACTAATCATCGAGTGAATTCGTGAGAATCATTAGAATATTAGAGTGAATTAAACTAGAGATAAGTCTCAAATAGTTATCATGCACCTATCATGTCAAACCTTTATCCATCACATTGATAAGAAACCAACTCTGCTAATCTCTAGTTTTTTGCAATCAATTGTCAATTGCTTTATGTTAGTAGTTAAACATAGTTCATAATCATTTAACTCAAGTGTTGATCCTCCCGAATAGTAATTAAAACAGAAATTACTCGAATATTGTTTAAATCCAATCCATGTGGAGACAATAATTTAACTATACTATCTTTGGCTAGCAAGTATTAATTTCGTGTTGTATTTTGCGCTCGTCAACATGCCCATAAAACTAACTAATGAACAATAGTTATCTCTATTGTTCCTTATTTCTTGGTGTTCTAGGGCCATAGAATAGGAATTCATGACAACTCCCAGATTTTCGTGTGTTATAGCCTATGTCATCTGCACGAATTCGGACGACCGACCCCGAATCTCACAAAATTTTGCGGGCCATCAATAATGAACTAATGAATAATAGTCATCGCTTCGCCATGTTCATTCCTCTTTTTGGCGTTTTAAGACCATAAAACAGGAATTCAAGGACATAAAATGAACAATAGTCATCACTTTGCCATGACTGTTCCTCATTTTTTAGCGTTTTAGGGCCATAAAATAGGAATTCAGGATGATTCTCAGCTTTTCGTGTGATATAGTCCACGACATCTGCATTAATTCGGGCGATCCGCCTTGAATCTCCTAAAATTTACGGTCCATAAAAAATAACCTAATGAAAAATAGTCATCGATTCACCATAATCGTTCCGCATTTTTTGGCATTTTAGAGCCATAAAATAGGAATTCAAAATGATTCCCAGATTTTCATGTGCAATATAGTCCACGCCATCTACATGAATTCGGGCGACCGGCCCCGAATCTCCTAAAGTTTTGCGGGCCCATCAAAAATTACCTAATGAATAATAGTCACTGCTTCGCCATGACCGTTTCTCGAGTTTTGCATTTTAGGGTTATGAAACAGGAATTCAAGACAATTCCCAAATTTTCATGTGCTATAATCCACGCCAACTGCATGAATTTGCACGATCGGCCCCGAATCTTCTTAAGTTTTGTGGGCCCATCAAAAATGACCTAATGAACAATAGTCATTAATTCGCCATGATTGTTCCTTATTTTTTGGCATTTTAGTGCCATAAAATAGGAATTCAGGACGATTCCTAAATTTTCTTGTACTATAATACACGACATCTACATGAATTATGGTGACCGGACACGAATCTCCTAAAATTTTGTGGTCCCATCAAAAATAACTAATTAACAATTGTCATCGCTTCGCCATGACCATTCCTCATTTTTAGACATTTTAAGATCATAAAACAGGAATTCATGATGATTCCCAAATTTCGTGTGCTAGTCCACGCCATCTACATGAATTCGGGCAACCGACCCCGAATCTCCTAAAATTTCGTGGGCCTATAAAAATGACCTAATTAATAGTAGTCATCGCTTAGCCATGACCGTTCTTCATTTTTTGGTGTTTTAGTGCCATAAAATCAGAATTCAGGACGATTCCAAGATTTTCATGTGCTATTGATGGTATGCTATAATCTCGTGTGTTAGTCATTTACTGCACTCTAATTTATAATAATTTTATTGTGTTTGAGCTTTAATCTCTATTGTTTTGTACTTATTGTGTGTTTTATGCTTTGTAGGAGTGATTCCGAGATATATAGATGTTAAGGAATGAATTAGCGTGATTTGGAGCTTTGCAGTCTGATCAATAGCCCTAGGGATTAAGCCGAGATCGTGTTCGGGGGTCGAGGACCTAGTCTTGATGTCAAAACGCACGAAACAATCCGTACTATGAGAAAACCCCACTGCGTGTACAACTTCCTACTGCATGTCAGAAACAACTCTCTGGATTTCCCCACTAATGTCGCGCATGGCACGCCGCCCCATGGGGCGCGCCTGAGTAATGTTTACAGAGTGACAATCCTATTTTGACAAGGAGAAGGTGATTTCGTCTGGGCCCGTCACTACTTGGTATAAATACATGGAAAAATGTTATTTTTTGGACTTTTGACACATATTAGACCTAAGGAGGCTAAGGAGGAGTGGGAGAAGCAAAAGCAGAAGGAGTTCATCATTCAATCCTCACTCAAGACCCGAGTTTGGATCGTTTTATGTTTTCCTTTACTTTAAACATATTTGTGATGAATTACTCCATATCTATGGAGTAATTCTCTTTAGGGTTTTATGGATTTGGTGTATGGATGATTGTTTGTGGATTATAACTCTAGTTTTATGTATTGAAGCATTTTTGGATGCTTTAATTGTTGCATTCTCACAACATCTATATTCACTAGTTCATGTAATCGAGAGAGGCATAACTTGTGATATCTTTGCCTCATCTTGTTGGTTGAGTTCATTAATTCTTCTTAGTAATCGAAAGAGGCTAGTTGAATCATTGATTAAACCTAGTTATGAGGATAATTGAGAGAGGTTCTCCTAAAGACCAATCCACTATACATTCTTGCATATCTTCACGTGCTTAAATTGGTTCATCTTGTGAGGTTAAAACATAATCGAGAGAGGAGTTTTTGCTGAACGTTTGAACTAATAATTGGCTGAATTCGAGAGACTCACTTCAACATTAGAAGTGAATTATCTAGAGTTAGATCCCAAATAATTATCTTGCACTTATCTTATCAAAACCCTATATTCTCCCACTGATAACTTTCTTTGCTTATTCCTTGTTTCGATTGTCATTAGTCAATAGCTTTAGACTCTTAGTTAATAGTAGTTATTAATCATATAAATCTCAATTGTTGATTCTCCTGAATAGAAATCACGCTAGAAACTACTAAAATATTGTTTAACTCAAATCCATGTGAATACAATATAATACATACTATCTTTGACTAGCGAGCATAATTTAAGTGTCTGTTTCGAGTACGTCAGCTATAGTCCACGCCATCTGCATGAATTCGGACGACCGACTCCGAATCTCCAAAAATTTTGTGGGCCCATAAAAAATGACCTAATGAACAATAGTCATCGCTTCGTTATGACCGCTCCTTATATTTTGGCATTTTAGGGATATAAAACAGGAATTCATGATGATTCCAAGATTTTCGTGTGCTATAGTCCACGTCATCCGCAAGAATGCGGGTGATCGGCTTTGAATCTCCTACATTTTTGTGGGCCTATCAAAAACGATAATTGAACAATAGTTATCTGTAACGACCCGACTTGTCGTTTTGAGAATTTACGTTCCGTTCAGTGACTTAAGGTCCCTAGCAACTTTGTAATATGTATTATGACCCGCGTGTGGGGTCGAGTTTGGTTTTCGGAAGATTCGGAATTTAATTGAAAGAACAATTCTCATTTATAAAGCTTGACCAGAGATTTGACTTTTGAGCAAACGACTCCGGAATGGAATTTTGATGATTCTAATAGATTCGTATGGTGATTTCATACTTAGGCGCATGTCCGGATTTGGATTTGGAAGTCCGTAGGACAATTTGACGCATTTTGGCGAAAGATAGAAAATGAAAGATTTTTAGAAAATTTGACCGGGAGTTGATTTTATTGGTATCGGGGTCGGAATTTAATTCTGAAAATTGGAACAACTCCATTATGTCATTTATTACTTGCATGAAAACTTTAAAGTCATTCCGGATTGATTTGAAACGTTTCGGCACAAGATATAGAATTTGGAAACTTTCATAAACTCATAAGTTTGATTCGAGGTGCGATTCGTAGTTTCGGTGTTGTTTGATGCGATTTGAGACCTCAACTAAGTCTGTAATATGTTTTGAGACTTGTTGATGTTCGGACTGGGTATTGAGGGGCTCGGGTGAGTTTCATAGTGGTTTCGGACCATTTCTAGGCCATTTTTAACTATTGGTTTTTGGCTACTGCAGTGTGCATCGCAGCAATTTCTGTTATAGAGGGCTGACTTTGGAAGCCTATATCTCATAATATATAAGGAATTTGAAGATGATCCAAAAAAAAAAAATTATAGCCCTTTGAGTCTAGTTTCTAGATATACAAACCAATCATCATTTGAATATTTGTACAGAAAGTTATAATCGATTAACTGAAGCCTAGTACTGCAGTTGTTTTGCCTGGCAGTGTGCATCGCAGAAATTTTTGTTGCACACGGTTGATTTTGGAAGCTTATATCTCGTAATCTATAAGTAATATGGCGATGATCCAAAAATAAAAGTTGCAGCCCTTTGTATCTAGTTTTCAGAAATTTAAACCATTTGGCAGAAGGAGTTGGGTAAAAACGGTTATGGTTGATAAACTAAGGCAGACTGGGAAGAGTTTTGAAATCGCGAAAAAGAAATTTCTGCTGCACAAGGCTGACTTTGGGAGCTTATATCTTGCCATCTATAAGGAATTGGGAGATGAGCAAAACATGAAAGTTATAGCCCTTGGTGACTAATTTCCAGAACGTTAAGCCATTTATCATTCGGACATCGTATGGGAGAGTTATGCCCATTTTCGTATCGGGAAAGACTGTTATTTTTCTGGGGATGAGGCAAATCGCAGGCGTCAAATGCGATTTATAAGTCTCAAATGTCAAATGAGACTTTCCTGGACAAATTCTTAAAATGGGAGTTTCGGCCATTTTAACATAATTGGAGTTGTGGAGCTCAGATTGAATTGATATTTTGGTGATGTTCACCATATGGATTGAGGTAACTGTTCTATATCCAAAAGTGATTATACTTCATGATTCCATGGTTATTTTCATCAATTATTAGTGAATCAAATGGAAGAAATTGGAGAAATTTGTATAACTCTTCAAGAGCGAAAATTTAAAATTTGGAGGTCGAGTTATTATCGAAATTTGATAAAATTGGTATGGTTGAACTCGTATCGGAATGGGTGTTCGGATTTCATGAAACTTCTGTCGGGTTCCGAGAGGTGGACCCCGCGTTGACTTTCAGTTGACTTTTTAATGTGAATTTTTAAGTCGGCGTTTTATTATTCAGAATTATTTCCGATGAATTTTAATGAAGTTATACAATTAATTATGATAGATTTGAGATGTCCAGAGGACAATTCAAGCAATAAGGCTATTTTAGAATAACGGCCTAACTTCAAAAAGGTATGTATCTTGCCTAAACTTGTATGGGAGAATTTTTCCTTAGGCATTGAGTCGTATGTGCCATTTGAGTAATGTGAAAGTCGTGTACGCGAGGTGACGAGTACGTACTCGGGCTTATATGTGCAAATTATATTGGTTTAAAGTCATACGAATTTTTAAGTATTAAATTAGAAATTTGCTGGTACTTATTAAATTTGTATTTGTCATGCCTCATTCTTTGTTTGTCGAATTTGTTTTATATGATAATTTGGTGTGATTGCTACTTTGATCTTTATGTGGATTCCCTGTGCTGGTTGAGTCGACATTTTCTACAAGTAATTACATTTTTTATTTTTCCATCTACAAATAATTATTAAATAAGTTTTAAGGGGGCGTTAATATATTTATCAGAAATTTGGATTTAAGAAGAGGTTGTTCTTGCTTAGTTATTTTTCCGTCTTTTCTTTTGCATATTTACTTTGGGACTATGAGGTGGTACCTCGTGAGATCCCATATGCTTGCATATTTACTTTGAGACTACGAGGCGGTACCTCGGGAGATTCCCCTATCTTGCATATTTACTTTGTGACTTCAAGGCGGTACCTCGTGAGATCCTCCTGTTGAGCATTTACATTTGGATCTACGAGGTGATACTTCGGGAGCGCCCCTGTTGTTTACCTATATTTGTTGTGTTGTTACTTTTCTGTAAATTCTCGTCGTTCACTTCTCAGTCATCTCATTAAATTATTATGTCTTCTGCCTTGTGAATTGCACGTACGGTTGTGATAGAAATATGGGCACGAGGTGCCATGAGATATGAAAGTGGGCTGAGACCCAAGATTTTTAGGATTATGAGGTGGGGTGTCAACCGGTGATTTTACTTGAAAGAAATTATATTCGAAAGATTTTACTTGAAAGGAATTATATCCGAAGGATTTTACTTGAAAGAAACCATATTTGAAGGATCTTATTCGAAAGGTTTTATTTGAAAGAATTATATTCGAAATGTTTTACTTAAAAGAATTATATTCGAAAGGTTTTTATTTGAAAGAATTATATTCGAAAGGTTTTATTTAAAAGAATTATATTCGAAATATATTTATTTGAAAGAATTATATTGGGAGATACTTATTTGAAAGATTTACATTCGTAAGATATTTATTTGTAGGAAGTATATTCGGGATATATTTAATTGAAAGGATTACATTCTAAAGATTTTTATTTGAAAAACTTATAGATAAAATATGTATATTTTAAAGGACTTAATTAATTGGTTGTACTTGTCTTTAATATTTGTGTGAGCAATATTTATGGTGTTTTTGCTGCCTTGTTGTTCATATTACTAGTTGATTATTGTTGCTATTAGTGCTATCTGTTTTCTATTATTTTTGTATGTTATGTTGCACAGGTTATTTGACTAGTAAGTGTCTTGACTGTACCTCGTCACTACTCCACCGAGGTTAGTCTTGATACTTACTGGGTACCGACTGTGGTGTACTCATACTACACTTCTATACATTTTTGTGCAGAGCCTAGGTATTGGAGATATCGGACTTGGCAGAGTTAGTGTGTTGATCGCAAGGATTCAAGGTATAGATGCTCGGCCATCGCAGTCCCTTGGAGTCTTTCTATTTTATTATACTGTCAACTCTTATTCGAACAGTATAGTATATTCGATCCTTGAGATCATTGTATGTATTCAGTTAGAGTTCGTGACTCAGTATTACCAGTCTTGGAAGGTTTTTATATTTGTTTCCGCTTTTGGTTTCAAAACTTGTATTAAATTATATGTTTAAAAAAACATGACTCAAAATGTAATTGTAATCGGCTTACCTAGTCTTAGAGACTAAGTGCCATCACGACGCCTGTGGTGGGATGTTGGGTCGTGACAAGTTCGTATCAGAGCTCTAGGTTCATAGGTTGCGAGTCACGAACGAGTTTAGTAGAGTCTTGCGGATCGGTACGGAGACGTCTGTACTTATCTTCGAGAGGCTACCGAATTGTTAGGAAATTTTCACTTCTTTCATTCCTATCGTGCGGATTTTTTGATTTTGGAATCTGAGCCTTTGTATCTCTATTCTCTCATAGATGGTGAAGACACGTGATACCGGGTCAACTGAGTAGACACCTGCGCATTCTGCTAGGGCCGCAAGAGGCCGGGGTCGAAGTAGGGGACGAGGTAGACGCCGAGGAAGGGCACGTGCCGCAACTAGAGCACATGTCAGAGCAGCAGTTCAGGAGCCACCAGTAGCTCCGGTTGGGGGACAAGTACCAGAAGCACATGTTGTTACCCCCAGACTTCAGGAGACCTTAGCACAGTTCCTGAACATGTTTGGTACATTAACTCAGGCGGGATTGATCTCCGCTTCATAAACTATTTCACATATTGGGGGAGGAATTCATACTCCTACCGCCCACACTCCAGAGCAACAGGTTCACATTGGTCAAGTTCCAGGTGTGGTGCCAGTACAACCTGTTATTCCGGTTCAGCCTGAGGTCAGGCCATAGGCATCAGAAGAAGAACAAAAGAGACTTGAGAGATTTAAGAGGTATAGTCCACCTACCTTCACTTGCACAGCTACCGAGGATGCCCACGGAATTCTAGAAAAGTGTCATCGTATTCTCCGTACTATGGGTATGGTGGAAGTGAATGGAGTTTCCTTCACTACATTTCACCTGTTAGGAGCAGCGTATCAGTGGTGGCAAGTTTATGAAGAAGGTAGACCAGCCGATGCAAAGCCACCAACTTGGGCTCAATTTTCGGAGATATTTTTGAAAGATTTTGTTCCCCAGACTCTCTGGGATGCATGGCGCACAGAGTTTGAATGGTTGCGTCAGGGCACCATGACAGTGTCAGAGTATGCTATCAAGTTCAGTGAGTTAGCCCATCATGCACCTACCTTGTTTTCTCTTAGAGAGCGAGTTTGCAAATTAATTGAAGGGCTCGATTATGATTTTAAAATATGTATGGCTCGAGAGTTATAGACTGACATTCTGTTCCAGCAAATATTATAGATTGCCAGGATGTTAGAACGTGTTTGAAGTGAGGAAAGAGAGTCTACAGGAGGCCAAGAGGTCTCGAAATTTTGGAGAATTCAGTGGATTCTACTCTGTAGCTATCACTCATCGTGGCGGAGGCTCGGGAAGTCGGTCAGCCCAGTCCGTAATTCAGAATACTAGTGATGCTCTAGTTAGTACTTTTAGTGCACCACCGGCACGAGATTCTTACAGTAGTTATTCCAGTTATCCGGCAAAAACTCAGTACGAGCAGTCGCGACCTCAGAGGGGTTGTTATGAGTGTGGTGATACTAGGCACATCATGAGAGATTGTCCCAGACTTAGGAGAGGTAGATTTCATCAGAACACTCAGGCTACAGGCTCTATTCCAGTTATTACCCTACATGCACAGCCAGTTAGGGGTGGAGGACAAGCGGGTAGAGGGCGCCCTAGCGAGGGAGGCCCAGCCCGTTGATATAATTGCTATGGTATGGCTGAGGCTGCTACACCAGATGGTGTCATTACAGGTACGATCCTGATTTGTGCTCCACTAAGTATCGAGGCGAGTCCTCCTATTATGCTCCACTTATGGGTGAGCTTCGTAATTCTGTAACCTACTTTTGTGGTTACCCCTGATGGGAGATTTTATTGCGATAGCCGTGTCTATCATTTTGTGTTGTACACTATTGAGGGCTTTGAGTCCAAAAGTGACTTTCTATTACTCACTACAATGGGTTTTGATGTAATTTTCGGATAACTGATTATAATTTTATGAATTATATTCCCTACCGGTATGGGGGTTCATTATGTGTTGTGAAATTATTTATCGAAAATTTATTAAAAGAAGAAAAAGAAATGGAAGGATTTTGATTGGCACGATGTGCATATTACTTGTGACTCAGAGCTGAGGACAGGATCCTCGTATTTTAATATGATATGAAATATTTAAACTGGGCTATAAGACACAGTAGAAGTTATATAAGGATGAGATCCTTATGATGAAAATTTATATGTTTAAATTCTCCCTTGTGAAATTAAATTGTACTATAATACTAATAGGGAGTCATGCCTGTTAAACTTATTTGATAATTCTTGTATGTATTTTTCTGTGCATATTTAGCCATTTTGTATTGTAATTAATGAGTTTTAGCTCACGAGTTGAGTACCTAGGTGAAGTTAAATGTGACTCATTAATTCGGGTAAATAATTATGAGGTCATCATGCCTCGTGTCTCGTTGTTAGTAAGGTGAAGGTTTGAAATGAGATTTTAGTCAACATGAGGTTAATTGACGACACTGTAATCGATTATGAACAACTATTATGACTAAAGATGTGGTTATGGGAATACGTATGACGTGTGCGTAAGCACGAGTTACTACAACCGGTTAAGACTAATATCGTGTGTTGATGTAAGGCCCCGTAAACGTTTTCCTAAAAACCTGGATTCCGTGATGCCAAAGTAGGCGTAGAGGTTAATAGTAGTAGAAATTCTTCGTGGCGAACTTGCGAGCCGCGGTTCGGACTTTTTAGCTTGAACAGTGCGCTGGGAGTTGAAGAAAAATGTTGGCCAGAAGTACACATTTCTGCGGCTCATTCTGCGGTCGTAGAACCACTATGCGGACCGCAAACTGGTCGCAGAGGGGGCAGATTTCTAGGGCATTATTTATGCCACATTTCGCGGCCATTATGCGACCGCATAACCGTTTCACGGGCCGCATTCTTGTCGCATATACCTCCTTGTGATTTTTCATAGGGAGGTTCTGCGGTGCACTATGCAACCGTAGAACCGTTCTGCGGTGCATATGCGACCGCATAACAGGTCTGCGGGCCGCATAGTGACCGCAGACCAGGTTAGTTTCTTTCCAGCTCTGGCACCCATTTTCGCGGTTATTTCGCGGACCGCATAACCATTATGCGGTCACATATGCGACCACAAAACCCATTCCGGAGCTTCAATTTTGGGGTTTTTAAACCCAACCCAATTCCGTTAAAACACACCCCATAGATAATTTTGAGCACATTTATGATAGTTTAGAGTGAGAGGAAGAGTTCTGAGAGTGGGGGAGCAATCTTTAACCATTATCCATCAATTCTTGCTCAATCATTGAGGATTTACAAAGGGAGTCTTCACCCTAAAGGTAAGAATCTATGTCCTAGCTCTCAATTTCAAAATTTTGCAAAAATGGGGTAATTAGAGAGGTAATTATTAGGTGTGGGGTTGTTGTATTGCATGCATGCATCCTTGAAGTATGTGGGAAGGTTGTGAGATAAAAATGGTAGAGAGTGGGTTAGGAAATGATGGAATCTTCCACAAAATAGCCTTAGAACCTTAATGCACACCTAGTATTTGATAAAATGCTCAATTGAGCTAAAACCATGATCATCTTCCTAATTTTTGGTTCAACTTGTTATATTTCTAAAATAGATTGAAGTTGCTAAGAATTCCGGATCATTTTAGAGTTTGAGAAGCTCAATTGAGTGATGTTGGCTAAACCCCCTTCTTTTTAGAATCGAATCCCACAATGTTCATGTAATTGGAGTAAGTCCTTGATCATTATTGAATTGGCCTATCCTAATGTGGTTGTGTTGAAGGATGTTGGTTAAATGTTTATTCTAAATGCTTCATCATGTCATCTTTCCATTTGAGAATATGTTCAAAATGTGGAATATGTGTTAGGAATGTTAAAACTTCATGTCAAGACCGAAATAAAGGTTGTTATGCCAAATTGTATGAAAGGCCTCTATGTGCCTAAGATTTCCCAAAATGCCCATATGTGAATTAATGTCTTGAATGGGAAACCCTATTGATGTTGATAATGATAATGTTATTTGAATGTGGAAAAGGGAATTGGAACTATGAAATACGGCCAAGTGTCAAGAATGACTTTGTAATTGTTAAGAAGTACAATGTGAGATGATTAACTGAAGAAGGTAATGTCTCAAATGATATGGCCTAGCCGATCGGGCTGAGATCGGACTCCGTGTAAGAACACGATGGTATTGTGGATGAAACTGTGGTAATGTCTCAAATGAGATGGCCTAGCCGATCGGGCTGTGATCGGACACCATGCCGCACACATGGTGGTACTGTGCTGGAAATTAAAATAAAATTGTGGTAATGTCTCAAATGAGACGACCTAAATGATCGGGTCGAGATCGGATTCCATATAAGAATACAGAGATATTATGAATTGTGGAATATCGGTACTAAAGGCCACCCAACTTAATAATACGGAAATTGACTTGAAAATGTATATGATCCTTAACATTGTTGTTTCTATATTATTTGAAGCCCTTATTGAATCCTTGATTGTTCCTCTTGTATTATTATTCATTCTATTGAGTTGGTGTTTAGCTTTACATACTAGTGCTATTCGACGGTACTAACGTCCCTTTTACTGGAGGCACTGCATCTTTAAATGGATGCAGGTGGTTACATAGCAGACAGTGTTGATCACAGATAGTGCTGCATCCTCTTCTCAGCGGACTCGGTGAGCCCCATTTCATTCTGGGGTCAAGTATTGTACCTTTTGTTTATATTGTGGTCACATTTTGTGGTATAGTCGGGGACTTATTGCCGGCACCATCTTTACTCTCTTTTGTATCTTTAGAGGCTCCGTAGATACTATGTGGGTTGTACATGGGTACTAGAAAGGTCAAACGGATTATGTTGTATTTTGGATTTTTGCTCCACTAAATCACAAAGTGTATGCCTTTTTGAAAATTAACAGGAAGTAGCAAAATGAAATGGTTTGGTAATGTCTATGCATATGGTCCTTCTACTGGTTAGCTAATAAAACCATGCCTTCTCTTATCATGGGTGAGTTGGGTAGAAAGTATATAACAGGCTTGCTTGGGTGGGTTCACTAGGTTGAGTGCCGGTCGCGCCTCCCGAAATTGGGGCGTGACAGTTGATGTGAAAAATCAGGCCTTTTGGAAATGTTTGAAGTGTAAGAAATTGGTTTTAAAATTTATAAATGTGGATAAAATAAATAATCTTAACTGAGATGGTGTTGTCGGACCATGTTAAAATTTCGGTGTCGTGGACTCACTGCGAGTAGGTGTGAAATAGTACACTCAGTAATTTAATGTCCTCAGAATAATTCTTGACACGTTCGAGGACAAATATATGTTTTAAGAGGGGCAGAATGTAACGACCCGACTTGTCGTTTTGAGAATTTTCATTCCGTTCAGTGACTTAAGGTCCCGAGCAGCTTCTTAATATGTATTATAACCCGCGTGTGGGGTCGAGTTTGGTTTTCGGAAGATTCAGAATTTAATTAAAAGAACAATTCTCATTTATAAAGCTTGAATTTTTAAAGTTTGATCAGAGATTTGACTTTTGCGCATACGACTCCGGAATGAAATTTTGATGATTCCAATAGCTTCGTATGGTGATTTTGGACTTAGGCACATGTCCGGATTTGGATTTGGAAGTCCGTAGAACAATTCGACGCATTTTGGCGAAAGTTAGAAAATAGAAGATTTTTAGAAAGTTTGATCGGGAGTTAACTTTATTGATATCGGGGTCAGAATTCAATTGTAAAAATTGAAACAACTCCATTATGTTATTTATTACTTGCATGCAAAATTTGAAGTCATTCCGTATTGATTTGATACATTTCGGCACAATATATAGAATTTGGAAAATTTCATAAACTCATAAGTTCGATTCGAGGTGCGATTCGTTGTTTCGGTGTTATTTGATGTGATTTGAGGCCTCGACTAAGTCCGTAATATATTCTGAGACTTGTTGGTATGTTCGGACGGGGTCTCTAGAAGATCGGGTGAGTTTCAGATCATTTCTAGGCCATTTATAACTGCTGGTTTTTTGGCTACAGCAGTGTGCATCGCAGAAATTTCTGTTGGACAAGGCTGACTTTGGAGGCTTATATCTCGTAATCTGTAGAGAATTCGGAGATAATCCAAAATTTAAAGTTGTAGCCCTTTGAGTATAGTTCCCTGAAATGTAAACCATTTATTATTTGGATATTTGTACAAAAAGTTATGATCGATTAACTGAAACCTAGTACTGCAGTTGTTTTGACTGGCAGTGTGCATCACAAAAATTTCTGCTGCAGAGGGATGATTTTGGAAGCTTATATCTCATAATCTATAAGTAATTTGGCGATGATCCAAAAATGAAAGTTGTAGCACTTTGTATCTAGTTTTCAAAAATGTAAACCGTTTGGCAGTTGGAGTTGGGTACAAAAGGTTATGATTGATATACTACAGGCTATCTGGGAAGAGTTTTGAAATCGCGAAGAAGAAATTTCTACTGTACATGGCTGATTTTAGGAGCTTATATCTCGCCATCTATAAGGAATTGGGATATGAGCAAAACATTAAAGTTGTAGCCCTTAGTGTCTAATTTCCATAAAGTTAAACCATTCATCATTCAGACATTGTATGAGAGAGTTATATCCATTTTCGTATCGGGAAAGACTGCTATTTTTCTGGGGCTGAGATAAATCGCAGGTGTCGAATGCGATTTATAAGTCTCAAATGTCAAATGAGACTTGCCTGGACAGATTCTTAAAATCGGGGTTTCGATCATTTTAACATATTTGCAGCTATGGAGCTCGGATTGAAGCGATTTTCACCATATGGATTGGAATAAGTGTTCTATATCCAAAAGTGATTATATTTCATGATTCCATTGTTATTTTCATCAATTAATAGTGAATCAAATGGAAGAAATTGGAGACATTTGTAAAACTCTTCAAGAACGAAAATTTAAGATTTGGAGGTCCAGTTGTTATCGAAATTTGATAAATTAGTATGGTTCAACTCGTATCGGAATAGCTGTTCGGATTTCGTAAAACTTTTGTCGGGTTCTGAGAGGCGAATCCCGTGTTGACTTTGGTTGACTTTTTAATGTGAATATTTAAGTCGATGTTTTAATATCCGAAATTATTTTCGATGGATTTTAATGAAGTTATACAATTAATTTGAATAGATTTGAGCTGTCCGGAGGTCAATTCAAGCAAGAAGGCTATTTTGGAATATCGACATAACTTCAAAATGGTAGGTATCTTGCCTAACCTTGTGTGGGGGAATTTTTCATTAGGCATTGAGTCGTATGTGCCATTTGTATAATGTGAAAGCCATGTACGTGAGGTGATGAGTACGTACTCGGGCTTATATGTGCAAATTATATTGGTTTAAATTCGTAGGAGTTTTTCAGTATTAAATTGGAAATTTGCTGGCACTTATTAAATTCTTATTTGTCATGCATCGTTCTTTATTTGTCGAATTTGTTTTATATGATAATTTGGTGTGATTGCTACTTTGATCTTTATGTGGATTCCTTATGCTGGTTGAGTCGACATTTTATGGAAATAATTACATTTTTGATTTTTCCATCTACAAATAATTATTAAATAAGTTTGAAGGGGGGCGTTAATGTATTATCAGAAATTTGGATTTAAGAAGAGGTTGTTCTTGCTGATTTATTCTTCCGTCTTTGCTTTTGCATATTTACTTTGGGACTACGAGGCGGTACCTCGGGAGATCCTCCCGGCTTGCATATTTACTTTGGGACTACGAGGCGGTACCTCGAGAGATCCCCCTATCTTGCATATTTACTTTGGGACTACAAGGCGGTACCTAGGGAGATCCCCCTGTTGAGCATTTACATTTGGGTCTACGAGGCGATACTTCGGGAGCGCCCCTGTTGTTTACCTATATTTTTTGTGCTGTTACTTTTCTGTAAATTCTCGTCGTTCATTTCTCAGTCATCTCATTAAATTACTATGTCTTCTGCCTTGTGAATTGCCCGTACGGTTGTGATAGAAATCTAGGCACGAGGTGCCGTGAGATATGAAAGTGGGCTGAGACCCAAAAATTTTAGGATTATGAGGTGAGGTGTCAACCGGTGATTTTACTTGAAAGAAATTATATTCGAAAGATTTTACTTGAAAGGAATTATATCCGAAGGATTTTACTTGAAAGAAACTATATTCGAAGGATATTATTCGAAAGGTTTTTATTTGAAAGAATTATATTCGAAAAGTTTTACTTAAAAGAATTATATTCGAAAGGTTTTTATTTGAAAGAATTATATTCGAAAGGTTTTATTTAAAAAAATTATATTCGAAAGATATTTATTTGAAAGGGTTATATTGGGAGATATTTATTTGAAAGATTTACATTCGTAAGATATTTATTTGTAGGAAGTATATTCGGGATATATTTAATTGAAAGGATTACATTCTAAAGATTTTTATTTGAAAAACTTATAGATAAAAGATGTATATTTTGAAGGATTTGATTAATTAGTTGTACTTGTCTTTAATATTCGTGTGAGCAATATTTATGGTATTTTTGCTGCCTTGTTGTTCATATTACTAGTTGATTATTGTTGCTATCAGTGCTATCTGTTTTCTATTATTTTTGTATGTTATGTTGCACAGGTTATTTGACTAGTGAGTGTCTTGAATATACCTCGTCACTACTCCACCGAGGTTAGTCTTGATACTTACTGGGTACCGACTATTGTGTACTCATACTACACTTCTGCACATTTTTGTGCACAGACTGGTATTGGAGATATCGGACTCGGCAGAGTTAGTGTGTTGATCACAAGGATTCAAGGTAGAGCTGCTCGGTCATCGCAGTCACTTGGAGTCTTTATATTTTATTGTACTGTCAACTCTTATTCGAATAGTATTGTATATTCGATCATTGAGATCATTGCATGTATTCATTTAGAGTTTTTGACTCAGTATTACCAGTCTTGGGCAGTTTTTATATTTGTTTCTGCTTTTGGTTTCGACACTTATATTAAATTATATGTTTAAAAAAAAGGCTCGAAATGTAATTGTAACCAGCTTACTTAGAGACTAAGTGCCATCACGGCGCCTGTGGTGGGATGTTGGATCGTGACATTATCGCTTCGCCAAGACCGTTCATCATTTTTTATATTTTAGGGCCGCAAAATGGAAATTTAGGGCTACCACGTCATCTGCATGAATTGGGACAACCGACCCCGAATCTCCAACAATTTTGTGTGCCCATAAAAAACAACCTAATGAATAATAACCACCGCTTCACCATGACCATTTCTCATTTTTGGCATTTTAGGACTATAAAACAGGAATTCAGGGCGATTCACAGATTTTCGTGTGATATAGTCTACGCCATCTGCACGAATCCAAGCGACTGCACCGAATCTCCTAAAATTTTGCGGGGCTAAAAAATAACCTAATGAACAATAGTCATCACTTCGCCATGACCACAAGGTTTTTCTGATGGGCTAACAAAATTTTAGGCGATTCGGAGCCCATCGCCCGAATTCATGAAGATGGCATGGACACTAACACACAAAAACTTAAAACTCATCCTGAATTCCTGTTTTATGACTCTAAAATGCCAAAATACGAGGGACGGTCATGGAAAAGTAATGACTATTGGCCGTTAGGTCATTTCTGATAGGTCCATAACATTTTAGGCGACTCGAAGCATGTCGCCCAAATTCATGAAGATGCGTAGACATTAGCATACGCAAAATCGAAAATCGTCCTGAATTCCTGTTTTGTGGCCTTAAACCCTAAAAACGAGGAACTGCCATGGTGAAGCTATGACTATTATTCATTAGATCATTTTTAAGGGCCCAAAAAGTTTCAGGCGATTCGGAGCTTGTTGCCTGAATTCGTAAAGATGACACGGATATTAGCACATGAAAAAATTTAAAATCATCCTGAGTTCTTGCTTTATGGCCCTAAGACGCCAAAAAATGAGGGATTGTCATGGTGAAGCTATGACTATTTTTCATTAGGTCGTTTCTGATGAGACCAAAAATTTTTAGGCAACTCACAACCCGTCACCTAAATTCATAAAGATGGTATGGACATTAGCACATGAAAAATTAAAAATCTTCCTGAATTCCTGCTTTATGGTCTTAAACGGCAAAAAACGAGAAATGTTCTTGGTTAAGCTATGACTATTACTCACTAGGTCATTTTTGAAGGGCACACAATATTTTAGGCGGCTCAGAACCCATCGCCCGCATTCATGAAGATGGAGGGGACATTAGCACATGAAAAATTGAAAATCATCCTGAAGTCATGTTTTATGGCCCTAAAATGCCAAAACACGAGGAAGCAATGCTGAAGTTATGACCATTATTTATTGGGTCATTTTTTAAGGGCCCACAATATGGCAATTCAGAGCCAGTCGCCCAAATTCATCAAGATGGCTTGGACATTAGCATACGAAAAATCTGAGATCATTTTGAATTCCTGTTTTATGACCCTAAAATGCTAAAAAGGAGGAACGGTCATGATGAAGCTATGACTATTGTTCATTAGGTCGTTTCTGATTGGACAACAAAATTTAAGGTGATTCAGAGCCCTTTCACCCGAATTCATAAATATGGTGTGGACATTAGCACACGAAAGTTCAGAAAACGTCCTGAATTTTGATTTTTTGGCCCTAAAATGCCAAACAATGAGGAACACTCATGGTGAAGCTATGAATATTTTTTATTATGTCATTTCTGATGGGACCACAAAGTTTTAGGCAACTTGGAGCCCGTCGCCTGAATTCATGAAGATGGCGTAGACATTAGCACACGAAAGATTAAAAATCGTCCTGAATTCCTGTTTGATGGCCCTAATGCCAAAAAACGAGGAATGGTCATGGTAAAACCATGCATATTGTTCATTAGATCATTTCTGATAGGTCCAAAAAATTTTAGGCGTAGACATTAGCACACAAAAAATTAGAAATCATCTTGAATTCTGTTTTATGGCCCTAAAATGCCAAAAACGAGGAACAGTCATAGCGAAATAATGACAATTATTCATTAGGTCTTTTTTGATGGGCCCACAAAATTTTAAGTGATTCGCAGTCCGCTGCCCGAATTTATGAAGATGGCGTGGATATTAGCATATGAAAAATTAAAAATCGTAATGAATTCCCGTTTTTTGGCCCTAAAACACCAAAACATGATGAACGGTTGGCGAAGCAATGGCTATTATTCATTAGTTTTTTCTGATAGGTCCACAAAAGTTTAAGCGATTCGGAGCTCGTTGCACGAATTCATGAAGATGGCGTGGACATTAGCACACGAAAAATTAAAAATCATCTTGAATTCCTTTTTTAAGGCCCTAAAATATCAAAAAAGAGGAATGGTCATGGTGAAGCTATAATTATTGTTCATTAGGTCGTTTCTGATGGACCCATAAAATTAGGGAATTCGGAGGCTCGTCGCACGAATTCATAAAGATGGCATGGACATTAGCTCACAAAAAATTGAAAATCATTATGAATTCCTATTTTATGACCCTAAACGCCAAAAATGAGGAATGGTCATGGCAAAGTAATGACTATTGTTTATTATCATTTCTGATGTGTCCACAATATTTTAGGTGATTTGGAGTCCGTCGTCCGAATTCATGAAAATGGTGTGGACTTTAGCACACGAAAAATTAGAAAGCATGCTGAATTCATATTTTATGACCGTAAAATGCCAAAAAGGGAGGAACAGTTCGGGCGAAGCAACACTATTGTTCATTTGGTCGTTTCTGATGGGCCCACAAAATTTTAGGCTATTCGGAGCCCGTCGGCCGAATTCATGAAGATGGCGTGGACCTTAGCATACGAAAAATTGGAAATCATCTTGAATTCCTGTTTTATGGCCGTAAAACGCCAAAAAATGAGCAGTTATGGTGAAGCAATCACTATTGTTATTAGCTCGTTTCTGATGGGCCCATAAAATTTTAGGCGATTCGGAGCCCGTCAATCGAATTCATGAAGATGACGTGGATATTATCACACGAAAAATTAAAAATTATCTTAAATTCCTGATTTATATGGCCTTAAAACGCCAAAAAACGAGTAACAAATATAGCAAAAGCGATGACAGGTGATCATTAGGTCGTTTTCTACTGCAAGTATTGGAATCATTTCATTTGGTGCATAAATAAATTTGAACTATTTGGCTCATGATTGATCATCATCATATTCCATTCTGTTAAAATGTCACCTAATTGTCGTCTTAAATAAAGTTGTAGGGTTTAAAGTTTCTAAAGTTAAAAGTTGTCGTGGAAATTGTTATGGCGATTAGACTCATCACTTGATGTATGATTTTGCCCATGTTCCTTCTTTAGCAATAAAAAAAATATTATCTGTTTTCAATGTATGTGAACTTATTTGATTGGGCATAAAACTTAAAAAAAGATAAGACTTTTGAACTTATATTTTTATAGCAATAAATCATTGCATAAAGGTAAATTGTTTTCAAATACGGGAAGAGTCATTCTTTTTTGTATGGACTAAAGTTCACATAAATTAAAACGGAGGAGTAGTAATTTTCTTCAAGTCAACTCTCCAAAAAGATATCATTTGTCATAGATCAAATGATTCAACATATACACATTTCTTCTTATTTCCCGAAATAATTCGTGGAAAATAAACCAAAATCCGACATAAAATTTGTGAAACTTCTTTATCATCTTCCCTCAAGTCCAATTTCTTTCTAAAAACTCTCTCCGAGTAAAGATATACATGTCAAACGAATTCACAATAAATAATTATCTATGCGATTGGAAAATATCTGCAAAAAAAAAAAAAAAAAATAATAATAA